>JAOTQQ010000052.1:1220958-1280270 GCA_026546715.1 Gallinago undulata
GGTGCCTCAACCACCTCCCTGGGCAGCCCATTCCAATGTCTGATAACCCTTTCAGTGAAAAAATTTTTCCTAATATCAAGAGCAACAGGGCAGCTCTGCTCTGAAGGAGGGTGTCAGCACCCACATTGGGGCACGATCCAATTTAACCAAGAGCCTAACACTAAGGAGGACCAGTCCGTCCCATCACCTGCCCTGGCAGCTCCTGCCAAACCGAGAGGGCCACAGCTGAAGGAAGCAGGTTGGAGAAGACGTGCCTGGAGGGCAGGAAGTCTGGAGCGTTACTGAGGAACACGCAGTGACAATAGCTGAGGTTACGGAGGAAGAGCCCGGTCTTGTTTGCTGCATAAATCCCCATATTATCTCCTGCTGCTTGACCTGCTGGAGCAGCCAGCGGCACCGGGAGCATGGCGTGTCCGCCTGAGCTGCTGCTTCCAGCCAGGAGAGGGCACACAAGGCAGTTCACCATCTCCTTCCCAGCCACTTGGCGCATTTCGGTGGCCGTTGCCGCGCGCTGGTGTCCCCCGTTAACCATCAGGACTGTGTTCCAAAGCACAACGCAAAAAAAAAAAAGCCTAACCAGAGAGATAAGCCAATATCGGCCACTGCCAAAGTCCCAAAACTGGAAAAAAAAAAAATCTGTCAAAATATTTTTAAGAGGAAGAATTTTCAAAAATAACGAGAGCGTGAAAAATAAAGGCAAGCGATATTATTTTCTCCACAAAGCCAAGGAACAAGTTGCTGCCCAAGAAGAAGTGTGTATAAATAGCGTGTCAGCCGGTTACTGCGAGTGTGACTCCAGCAGCTGGGCTGTTTGCATGAGATGCAAATTTGGAGCCATTCAGGGAAAGAAGAATGAAGCTTTGGCACTTGCCAGGCAAACACTAACGGGGACGGGAAAAGGGCCAGCAAAAGACAAACCACACAAAATAGTGGGTGGCCAGACTTAGGGCAAGGAATATTTGGACAAAATACCTCAAAATGACCCAGCTCAAGACAAAGAGTGGCCACTTCAGAAGTTTTACTTTTCAATTCCAAACCGTAAGACCTTCCTGGGATCACTGCGCTACTGGGGACACGGCAGCATCCACGGCCACCTCCTGACATTCCCCGTGTGTCACACTTCTCCAGACCCACTGTGCCTGGCCCCGGGTCACCCCGGCACACACGGACAACTCTATTAGTTGCCACGTTCAAAAGTTGGTGAAAAAACACCTATAAAGGCTCTGCCCCCAGCCATCAATGGAAGGAGTTTAGAAAAGGTCAGGCTGCTTAGGGCTTTAATCTAAACAAACGGGGGGGCTCTGGCACTGAAATGGGGCTCGTGAGTAAAGCACGAGGGTGTTTCAGGCCTCCGTTCTCCTGCCACTCCTGAGAGACGCCGGGATTTTTATGGAGGCTGGTTTCTGCCTGCAGATACTTATGGCAGAATCACACCAGCTCTGCTCTGTTGGTTCGTTCTTAACGAAGCGAATCTAGGCACAGCACCAGCAGCCTCTGCGCGTTAAATCACAGGCATTTATTTCACCAAAACAAGCCACGGCCTAAAGCATTTGTAGACGAGTTCATTATTCAATCTTCCGATGCCTTTTCACGCTGCTTAGACTTGCTGCCTTCTACCACATTGGTATTTAATAATTATTCCAGCTGTCTCCAAAGCCCTTTCACCACACCTTGTGTGGCACGTTACAGACAGCTCGGATTTTTCAGGTACAAATTGCTAAACAATTACTGATGAGAGAAAGGTCATAATAATAGGTTACAGAAGCCTTTGCAGCCTGCCTTTACTTCATGGCCATTTATAAAGAACCATTTCATCCCATTGTTATAACGATGAGAAGGAAGTAGTTTAAGGTAGTTATAGACAAGCAAACAAAAGGCAGGAGAGCAGCGCTGTATAACTTCTACTTTCACTTCCTGCCTACTCCATTACTTCTGGCATTATGGGAGAAATAACATGATTGGAATGACCTAAAGGTTATAACGGGTGGGCAAGGTTTACCTTGTGGAAAACAGTGTGAGCACTGTTGGCTAAACCTTTTTGAAAGCTGAAAGTGGTGCCGTTTAACAAAAATACTAAGCTGTCATTGAAAAAAGTACATTACTTAGAAACAGTATTTCTTCACGGGCTTTCTTATCTCTATTTTTTCCCCTTTAAATGTTTCTTCTTTTTTTTTTTTTTCTTGGGGAAAAAAAAAAAAGCACAAAGATGAAATCTCTCTGAAAAGTTGAAAGAGTAGAGGACAGATTTTGCAGTGGTAGAAACTCCATTAACTTCATATGAATACCACTGGCTTTAAAATGGCAAAATCAAAGTCCAAATGGTCCAATCTATAGCATTGCAAATCAGGCAGGCAAAACTCTTTGGTTTCCTGGGAACGGTGTGGATACAGTCATTTTTAGCACCCCTAATTTTTGCAGGAATTGTCTCTGATACTGACTTCCTCACTATTTGAGGAACAGGGTTTGATACCAACAAATCAATGAATTTCAAGTCCAGTCACAATTCACAGAAGCATTCAGGTTATTAAAAAAAAAAAATAAATGCCTTTTGGAAGAGAAAATCCAAGATAATGTGGTTGGACAGGAGAAAGTGACGTCAAGTACAGCCAACACAACAATGATGGAAGCAACAACACTTCCCAACATTTCTTCCTGTGTTCAAACATTGAGACAACTTTGTTCAAGAGTAGCCCAGTAAGTAGGAGGCAATACCTCCAGTAAGTAGGAGGTGATATCACCAGTAAAACACAAGGCCGGACCTGGCTGCCCATCAAGATGTCTCATGGGCATCCTCCTTTGAGGGAAACACCATGTTTCACCCCGAGGAAATCACTGGGGGCAGATCCCTCAAAATACCCTCTTCCATTTATTTCCCATTGATTTTCACAACATTAGGCCTTATTTTCTCTAAGCCTTGCTTTCCCTTCCTGCAAAACAGAGGTTAGGACACAGGTTTATTAATTAGAAGAAAACTGACCCTTGGACCACCCCCATGCCCTCCCTGTATTCATACGTTCAAACCATCCCTAGGTGCAAAGCAGCCACGGTGGCCAGCCAGGCAGATCCCGGTGCTACTTATGCCAAAATATCTTGAGGTTCCATCACATATTCAGCATAAATCAGACAAAACTGGCCAAGCTGTCTTATTGAAGGTTAAAGCCTCACTGATTTGTAAAGGGACACAGAGCCAGACCACAGCCCTCATGGCAACGGGCACACAGTCACACCTCACCCCGCTCTCAGCTCCGGACCACAGAGTTGTGCCTCCCCAAAAAGCCCATGAGAGAAGATTTTGCTACTTCTACAATTCTAGGTTTCTATTCCTTGCCTCATCAGACTGAACACAGGGCAAAAGGTGTGATCATCACTGATCATCTTTGCATCGGCACGCATACAAGATAAGCAAGCCCTGACTTTTAGCAGATTTCCACGTGTTGCTGTCCAAAATTTCATCAGTTAAATTGATAGTCGACTATTAGTTTCTTTTTGGTCGAAATTTATTTAGAAAGTAAAAGCAAACAAGTGTGTAAATCAATTTAAATGCATCAAAGTTTATATCCTACGTGATCTAGTAAACCCCCATCTCCTTCAGGAATCCAGCCAGTCAAACTTGTGTTCCCTTGGCCGGTTGCTGGAATAATAGCCCTTCCTTTGTTTCGTCGTGACTTGATTACTATAATTATTTGCTCGCTAGACCTCCAGCTACTGCTCTGATTGTGAGGAGCACAGAATACAACTGCCAGACTACATGCTGCATCTAAGTCTTTCCATCACATTACCCCTATATCCCCATATTAAGAGAGCTCCATTGCTTCCCAATGCAGCGGCGGCCTGATTTTTTAGATCTTCCTACTAATTTACAAGGCTTTACATTGGAAGCCTCAGATAAATCTTTTGCTGCTCCATGTCTGAAGAGTCTTAGGGCTGTACTTGTATATGCTTTTGTCTCTCCCATAGTGTTTTAGACCCTGAACTTGTTTAGCCTTACTCACATGAGCAGGTTTACAGACTTCAATGGGACTACTTACATGAGTAAGAAGTACTCATATGAGTAGATATTTGCAGGCTCAGACCCTAAGTGACTTGGAGAGCTTTACATTATTCACTTCTTGAAAAGCACTTGCAAAGAAACAAGAGAGGACTTACCGTATTTATTCAGAGTTATTATATATTCACCATGTCTTCTTCTTAAGCCCTCTTTGTTCTTGAGTACATGTACTCTATCTACAGTAGCGATACACAATATTTCTCTCAGGGGATTTTCACATGCGAAAATAGCGAGGGTTTGACATGTTGGACTGTTGGGGTTTTTTGTGTTGTTTTGTTTCTCCCTGTGAGAATTTGTAGATACCAACTTGAGACAAAGAGGATTTTGTTATTACTTCCATCGCAGCAGCACTAACAAAGCTTGTGCCAGGGAGCAGGGCTCCGCTGCGTAAGAGCACGGTTCACACACCTCCCAACAAGCCACCTCCAGCCCCTAAGGAGTTAAACTGCAATTGCTCTACAGATTCAATTGAGCACTGTCATTTTCCTCTTAAAACACTTGTTTCCTTCGTGCATTTTCAGCTATGAGGACAATCAATTTTGTCATCAGACTTACAACCCCTACAGGTCTAGAATGTCTCGCTTCTATTAAAGTTTGTATTTCCCACCTATACGATACACCATAACCAGGCACACACGTTTTTTATATAATGAGAGATGCTCTCTTCTCTGGAAGACTTGTATTCCTTGGGAGAAAGAGGGGCAAAGGAAAAAAAAGCTGCATTGTTCTGTAGCCTGCCATGCTAAGAAGTTGCCCTTGCTGAGAATGCTGGATATGTCATGAGAAATGTGCAAACTGGGCTCGCTCAGCACCCCAGGTCTTTTAAAATAAATTAAATGTCTTTTCCAGCACAACACAATGGAAAGGTACAGATGGATCATTAAAACCTAGAGGCTTTTGGAGACTCTCAATGGTGATTTTTTTTATATATTTTTTTTTCCTTCTGAAAGCCCCGGAAGAGATGACAGACGTGATCCTTTGCAGCACAGAGCGCTCCCAAGCACCCTCCGGTACCGCCGGTGGGATGGGGAAACTGGGGGAGTTCAGCGTTGAGACTGCTCGTCACCTTCCAGCGTTGTGAAAAGTCCTGCATTCCCCCCACAGCAAAACCCACCCCTGGGTTCAGAGTGCCCTCTGCCTCCAGGATAGAGACCCAGGAACTGGTTTCCACTGGAGATTACTGGGACTCGGCTAGCAAGCCCTCAGTATGGATTTGCATGGCAGCGTGCTGACAAAAGCCCAGCCCGTGCTGGTTTTCCACCAAGGATGAGCTGCACCCCAGTAAATCTCAGTCTGAGGGTCTGCCTCGATGTCTTTGCAGCAACATCCACAAGGACAGAGAAGCGAGAGCCGATGGAAGGGAGGAGTGATGTGTGGCACTGAGGGAAAACCATCACCTTTTCCTTCTATGTAGCCCTATCTCCCATTAGCCAAATGGTTAGAGGCTTCCTTTCCCTCCCCCAAATAAAATTCAGTAAAATAAAGAAAGTGTGACACAGAGAAGGCACAGGACAAGGCTCTGACCCAGAGTTGGCGTGGGGAGTCCTGGGCTGGTTTGTGTGCTCTCACCTGTGTAATTAAACATTAACGAGCTACCGAAAACCAGCCCAGCTCCACAATACTGTCTACCCACCATCACATACTGCTTGTTTTTGCTCTATAAACCTAAGAGAGGGACTACCACAGGCAGCAGAAAAGCAGAGATGATACAAATGCAAGGTATTTCTACTGGTACCAAGCCCAGCCAGAGGATGAACGAGCCCCAAAGAGGGCAGGGAACTCTGGGTCTGGTCATCTCATTGCGCATTCCACAGGTCACAGATCACCCTCCCCTTCAAACTCCATCACAAACCTGGGAAAGTTTCTGCTGACTGAAAGGGAGACATAAAGCTTGCCCCCACGGCCTTTTTCAAGGTTCTCAAAGCTCCAGTAACTAACTGATTTTCCTTTAAGGAACAGTGGCATGCCACTGGTTTGTGTCAATTTTCATGGGTCACCATGAAAACAAGATGGGTGGCATGAAATTAAAGAGTGTCTGTTGAGCTCACAGCCTTTGAAATCCTTTACGTCTGAGAGATGGCAACCTTCTTCCCGTCCCCAACTTACGCTTCTGAGCCACAATCAATTCCTGTGCCAACAACAGTCCTGCCATTCCCAAGAGAGACAGAAACCTGCCAAAACCAACTGCATTTCGGCAAGCACAATGTACAAAGAAGCAAAATGAACACTTAAGAACAAACTTACTCAAGCTTCAATAAAAGTGGCCACTGTTTAAGACACTCACAGGACACATCATTTGAATTTAACTACCACTACTGACCTTAAACAAGGTAAATGGAGACACCAGTACAGTAGGAGCAAATAAATATGAAGTATTTTCTTTTTAAAAGTCTCATTCTGCTAATTAAATCTTTTATCAAACATTTTCTGATACCAATTTTCACAGTTTATGTTCTCTGCTCATGCTTAACATTCCAGTAACAAAAACTCATAACAACAAGAAAATACTAATGTTATGATTAGTATTCTGAGGTAATGAAATATAATCTACTTTGATAATACCTAATAATCTCTTAGATGCAATAAATCAACCTGACAATAATAATATCAAAGAACAGCATATGAATTCCAAAATTACTTCCTCAAAGTCTCTCAGAGGTCTGATTTTTCCTCATGTCCAACGCAGGAGCAACGAAATGCCTCTGTGTACTTTAACTTGTAAATCAGTACTAGTGTTTCTTATAATACATATTTTTATCCTATAGTATTTTTTAACGTTCAGAAACTCTCCTTTTTTTGTGAGCTTCGTTATTGCCTGATCAGCCTGTGCCATTCCAGGTCTCATCTTTAATGACACGCTGCATTCGTAGTGTGATTTGAATCAATTAAAGGATCTAAAAGAAAGGACCAGAGTTTTGAGGCAACTCTTAAGAAAGAAAAAAAAAATTGAAATGGGAATGCTTTTGAGAACTGGGGTGTGTATTTTGGACAACTAGTCATGGAGAAATAGGATTTCCAGTGGAAATGAAGGCATATTTGGTGCAATAGCTCCAGCCACCTGAACATACTTTTCTGCTCTTGAAAGCCACACATTTAGCCAAAGCACCTCAGAGAAAAAGACTTAATCCTATTAAAAGTGACCATAATACAGCATTGTGATCCGCATTGAATTCACTGGTGGATAATCAAAACAGAGTTCAGAAATTGTCTCCCATCACAGAATCAGTGTGATGATTTTCTAATCAGAAGTGCTGTGCTTGCACCACTGAAAAAATCCTGCGGAAAACATTTAACAGAAAAAAAAAAACAAAATTATTTCCCCAAATACAATGTTCTGTTAATCTCCCTCCTTATTAAAATGACAGAAGCCTTCCAGGGGAGCAGAGAAATGGGAAGGAGCCTGAGGAAGAGCATGTGCCAGAAACAAGTTCTCTGGGTTTCCAGTGCCCCTTATCTTTCTGCTTCCTCCCCTCTCCCTCCTCTCCTGCTTTGCAAAACCCAGAATGGGACAGGGCTTCCAGAAAGCCAGCGAAGATGCCAAAAGCTCTTGTGTTTCCTTCACTAAAAACTGGATTCTCCAAGAAACTTCCAGCCACCCACTCTCATACACAAGTACACGTTGAAGTAAGGCTCTTCCTCTTCCCCCCAACATTTCAACCTAAATCATCATGTAAGTTATTTTAAATCCTTGACTATTTTTCCATAGGAAAAGACATGGAATTCCCAGCCAGTTTATGGCAGAAAGCTGCCAGCTCTTCTGAAGTTGAAGGCTAGATTTAGGAAATGCAGACAGCATATAAAACACACACACACCCCCAGCACTGGAGGCATTTCAGAGGAGCCCTCAGCATGTCCTGCTCTGGAAACCAGCAGGAGCCCCACGGGACCAGAGCTCCTCAAATCCTCTTTGGTCCCCAGCTCGTCTGGGGCTGTGCTGGATGGGACCAAGAGCCAGCCAAGGAAGAGCTGTCAGGGTCTGGTAGCCATAAACTGAATCAATTAACTTTGACTAACGATGGCTTGAACATCAGTGCGTCCCAGGGGACCCAGACGCATAACACAGACCCACCAAATTCCATAGGCATCTCTCGTGACAGTTATCTAAAGGAGCTCTGGGTCCCTCACCCAACTTAGGTCCATCTGTAATTGCACTTGGACTATTTTATTCACCCCGGACACACAAACAAAAGATAGGTCCGATGTGGCACATTCTTCTTTATAATTACTTGAAAATCAAAACGCTGGGCCAGGACTAAGCTGTCCCCAAATACATCCAAGTGGTGGATTAGTTGGTAAAACGAGAATCACACTTTCAGTAACTATGGAGCGTGTGTGAACAAGCGGATACATTCCCATGGCTTTGAGTGACGGAGGTTTTACCACTTCCTTTTACTTTGTAATTTCATATTTTAAACATGAGAAAAACAAACCGTAAATACAAAGAATTTGCTTTTAAGCAAATCCTGCCTAATTTTAATGGCTTATGTGCAACATCCTCACATGACACGCTGCCATTTACGGTGGGAGGCTGAGAACAACTCCCCCTGCAACTCCAGTGAGCGCCCAGGTTATCAGTGATTATTCTGCTATTTGACATCACTTATGTTACCAGCCGACTGCTCCAACGGCAGAAATAATTTGTTTCAAAAATCAGGCACAGTTTGCTGCCATTAAGCTACTTGTAAATCTCCATAGGATTACGTGGAATGAGAGAGACCATATAAATGTAAAATGTCATTATGTTTCACAAATTTGGTGTCTTACGGTCGTTACATTCCTCTGCTGAAGCACAGGAACACACTTGTCCTCAATAAGACCCAAGGGACCCGTTCTTTTCCTGGTTATTGCAATTACACACCCATCTACCTCCATGGGAAGCAGCTGAATTGCAGCAAAGCACCAATGAAGTTTATAAAAAAATAAAAAAACTTAAAAAAAAAAAAAAATTAAAAAACCACACCAGAAAACACGTTGAGAATGGGAATTTGAGAGCCCCAAGCAAACTGCAAATCACATCCTGCACGGTATACATTGGCTGAACTCCACTGTGATTAGTGCCGACAATTTACACCAGCTGCCAATCCGGAAAATTAAGGACAGAAACCTAAACATATTCTGGAAATCTTGGCATTGTCAGGCTAAATGTGTACACATGCCTGGTTCTTTTCTCTCGTCCAGTAGAGGATGCAGCTTGTTAAAGACTTTTTCCAGCAAAATATATATGTTTCATTTATGTGATTAATTTCTGTGTTAATGAAGGTTGAAGGCCCGAGAAGGCTGAATGCATCTATTTATCCAGGGGCCAGATAAAAATTGCTGCTCAACTAGCCAGCCCGACCCTAATATGGAAAGCCCCAGCCTCATTCAGGGCAAGAGGACAATTAAATTTTTATGCTCATTTACTCCTGTGCCCTTTCAGAGCAAAGGCTGACAACTGTGCCCAATTTTTCCAAATGTTTGCTGTTACATAACCTTGACGAACCCACCAAACTCAATTTGCGAGGGGCCTGTTGACAAAAATCCAATCCCGACGATATTCCGACGCTCTCCGGGGTTAAATCCTGCATTTAGAGGTTACAGGGGAAAAGTCCAGCACTCTAAACCAGCGCTTCGTTAGTTCCTCCCTGCAGCAGCCAAATTCATTTTCCTGTATGTATTTAAGTCAACGACTTGCTTCTACACGAGAGAAAATGCTTTAAAAAGCCTTTCTGCCTCTGAAGAGCTGGTAACGTTTTGCTCTGATATTCAGAAAAATTCATTCTTTCAACAAGTTAAATAATTTTATTTTTTTTTCCCTTTTCACGTTCCAGCCTGTCACCTGGTCACTTCCTCTAAGAGACCTTCATTTAGGGGAGCTGCATTGTATTATTATCTGTGCTTTTGTGGTTTAGTGCAGAGCCAGTTTATCTTATTACTGTTACGTTCTTCAAGAGAGATTCATTTAAGTGTGACCCAGTCTATTATTCCAGGTGCTTCTTGCATCTCTATTGGGCATTTAAGAGTTGTAGAACTCTCTAATTTATTTAAGCAGGGCACTTTAAAGCAATATCTCAGTAATTTTCATTGAGTTTAAGGAGCCCTTCTATGTTTTCGAAATGCTTCAAGTTTTTCTGCTCCTCTAAGAACTGCAAATATTTGAACAACAAATGAAAGCGTTAAAGAAAAGAAAGTTTAAAGACAGGGAGGGAGGCAGTGAGAGGCACAGATTGACAAGAGAAATGACTGCACATAGATTTTTCTTTCTACATGGAAAGCTCTACCAAAAGAAGCAACACCAACATTTTGGTCAAAGTGAGAAGTGGTCTTTCCCCCGTAATACTAGTTCACGTTATATTTCTCTTAAATCTAGGATTTTGAAATTGTACTCACGTGTTCTTTGTAATAAGTGAGAACAAATAAATTAGCACCAGGAAATACTTGCAAGTAACTTTTACAAGCACCGTAACACGTGTTTTCTCTACGAAATGCTCCTAGGGATGACAAGGACATTATCAGCTAGAAAGAGGACCCAAAGGAAGCAGAAGTCACGGTTCTTTAGAGGGAATACTGGAAAAATTAGACATACGAGTCTGATCTGGACTCCGGCCATGGCAGGGACAGAGGTACAGCAACTGGGCTGTTGCCCACAACAACTGTGGTTCTGCAGTCCTTTCCTACACAAACCTCTCCCTCCAGAGCTTTGTCCATAGGAAAACATGGGGCTGTGAAAACCAAACCTAGAAAGACATTCAATCAAGATAAAAAATGATACGAGCAAATACAGAGCAGATTCTTACAGTAAATAAATAGATAAATGAATAACATTTGGAGAAAAGCCTGCGAGGAACAAGTGACACAGCTTGGGGGAGTAAACCCGGGAAGGAGATAAGAAAGAGTGCCCTCCCCCTGGCAGGGGAGAGGGGGTCAGTCCATGTTACACACACAACACGTGAAGTGCAGACCTGTTCCTCCTCCTCGTCTCCTCGGGAGCAGCCAGCGTGGCTGGAGCTGCTGGACCAGCGTCCCAGGCCCAGAGCTTTAAATATTTACGTTTGACACTGGTGCGTGTTCCCAGGCTGGAACAGAGCTCCTGACCAGCTGATGTGCACCCCAGTGAGGATGCTAAGAACTTCCCCTGCAAACTAAGGACAAAGCCCTACGTAATTTCGGGTAATGAACTTAATGAAGATTGCCCTACCACCTTCTTTCCTTCCCCATATGCCAGGAATGTACTTAGCCAGTGGGCGTTTGTCAACTTTCAACTGATTTTTTGCAGGATTTGGCTTGGTTTTTTTCTCAACTTCTTGTAATTTATTATACATGATGAAAGACAAACAAATACATAGTTTGATTTTACTTTCAGAGGGGGAATCCTGAGAGTGACAGCTCCCAGGACACCACACACACCAGCTGTTCTTTTATTTTCCAGTTCTTCACAGTAATGACAGTCTCAGCTCGTGTTGCCAAGCCTTTTTGGAAAACATTTTAAAAATAAATGGAGCACACATGAAAACATGCCAGAACAGCCTCCTTCTCAACAAAGATTCTCCAAGAACAGAAGATGCAGGGGCTGGTGGGTAGTTGGGCTTCATTCTGGCAAACCAGAAAACTTACTAAAAATTACAGTGTTTGGCAAGCCAAGAAAAAAATATCATCCCCCAACCCTAATCCCAACCAATAGCTCCTGATTAATTCACTGGAAGTCAAAACCAGACAAATCTGAATTATACTAAAGATACCAGCTCTGGCCAGGGAAGATTATTAACCATGGCCAGAGTAGCCAAACACAAGAGCTACTCAAGAAGATAAAACAGTGGAACACATCAACATGAGAAGAAGTAGACTCAGCTCTGATTTTACAGGTCAAAACATCATGCACAATGTTTTGACTTAAACATAAATTATTGGTTCCAAATCAGATCCTTTGCCAACATTTATAAAGAATATTTAATTAGGTGAACTCTTGATGTCTTCTTTGAAAGCCATTTCTCTCTACTTCTATGAATGAAAGACTTCAGAACATCAATTTTAGTGTTCTCCTCCTCAGCCAGTTCTTGGGAATTCATCCATAATAGGCAATCTAGTGTCCTCACTTACACTTTAAATCCTCAAACACTTAGAAGTCCTTTTAGGCCAAACTCAGAGTTTTTGAGTTCTTTCATCATAGACAAATCCCTTCAGCTCCTGGCTATCTCCTGAGGCATTGCTCCAAATTTGCTTAAATATTTTGCCATCCTCCTGGATATTCTTCTGGTTCTCAAACAGAATAAACCAGGTAAGCTCTGTATCTTCAAGACAGCAATATTTCTACCCACTGACAACTCAAACAGACACTTCCACGCAACTTTTTACAAGTTTAAATTTGTCTCCCTTACTCACCCAGCACTATTTCTTCATCAGAATTCCCAACCCCACATATAACCATCTGGCAGATGTTTTCCCCACAGGCCTTCTGCATTTTCAAATATTTCCTCTCGTTTTACTGCTTTGCCTACAGTTGATGGAATCACTAACACCTATAAGAAGTAAGAGAAAGAAGGTGGTTGCTATATTTGCTTGTGTGTAATGCTGAGGTGAGAACACAGAGCCTCAAAGCTCTCTTGCCAGGTAAATGGAGGAGGATGCGATCTTCCTTCGGAATCTCAGAATCACCTAGGTGGGAAGGGACCTTTTAAGATCATCTAGTCCAACCAATAAAAAAAAAAAAAAAACACAAAGAAAAAAAAACCCACCACACACACCACCACATTCACACCACACAAAACACCACCCAACACTGATCTATATCCCTGAGCACCATGTCAACTCGTCTCTTGAATTTTCAATTGCACTGGGAAAGCCACGGCTTGGCCCAGGTATAACACCGTGGTTGGTCTCGGGAGACAAGAATGGGTTAAGTTTATAAAGCACTTCATTTTCCAGCCACAGTCATGGTACCTTGGGTAATTACTGCAGCTTAAGCTAGACCACACCTTAGATAAACCTGTAATGCTGGCGTTTTCTGCAAACATTTTCTTTACTGCAAGCCGTGGCTTGCCTCTCACTTCTATTTGTTCTCCGTTTCCAACTTGGTTTTTCCTTAGCTGGTTTGTACTCCGTTGAACCAACAAATCAGAATTTGTTGATTTAGCTCCATACCTCTTCAGCCTTTGCGTGACACAACCACACCAGTTCTGCGGTCACTGCTGCCCGGGGGGGGCTCAGCGACTCGCTTTTTGTGCTACATGGGAAAGACGGGGGATGAGAGGAGAAAACAACAGTTCCATAGGATGAGAGGAGAAAACAGTTCCATAGGGGAACGCGGTGTTTTAATTCAAGGTGAAGGAGGCCAGCCCAATTTCAGCTAGTGCTAAGAAAGTGAACTCAGTTCTGGCGATACCTGGACATATTCCTAGCTCTCCAGCGAATGTTTCCAGCGTAATTCAGGAAAGCCAATGGTAATTTTTCATCAGACTTTGCGGAAAGGAAACACCTCTGGGTATTGGCAGCCGAGGGCTCTGCAAACACCAGTAACCGGTTTGCCCATCCCTGCTGACCAACCAGTGCTGCAGCACAGGGGAGAACTTCCACTCGGGGTGATCTCCAGACAAGCTGGACCTCCACCAGCCCAGCCCAGTCCGGAGGAAACCTCTTCAGGATGCTGTACAGGATCACCCCACAACTTCTGCCAGAGGGAGGAGCAGTTGCAGACAAAAAGCTCTTTTCCTCCCAGGGCCAGACCTGGAAGAACATCTCTGTCCACAGCATCAGGCTTTCCACAGGTTGGTGATAGATGCACTAAACAATATTAATTGCAGCAACCATCACTAATCTGATAACTCTACATTCCAGCAAAGGAAAACAAGGTAATCCTCATGCTACCTGACATTTGCCCTTAGAAACAAGCCTTCATGAGAACCGAAAGCGAGTATTAAAAGCTAAGGAAAGAACAAGATTAAAGGATAAGATTTTTAAAAACACCTAGTATTGGCCTAATATTTCACCCAAAGCAAGCAATCAATTAGAGCAGAATTTGGCTAATACTGGCCATGCTGGGGCATCACAGTTCAGACATGGATGTCTGAAAGACCAAATAATATTTTTATTATAAAAATCATATCACTTAATTTTAGTAAAGCTCACATTTGAAAAAAAAAGAAAAATTACTACCTTAACCTTATCTATGGTTTTAAAAAATTCACACTAAGTGTTCACCCAGAAAAGAAATATATTTCTAAACAAAGAAAAAATAAGATCACCACAGTTAAGGTCTAAACATTCATATGAGTCAAAAAATTCATGATCCTTTAGCCTTTGAGCTTAAGTTTGGATATCTAAAAAGCCAAACAAATCTATTTTCCAAAATTTTGAACTTTCAAATAAAAAAACTGATATAGAACCAGTTAGTCAAATCTCAACGTGTTACGGAGAGAACGTGAATTAAATGTGGTTGTGGATAAGAGAGTCTGAGCTCCTGGAGACTTCATGCCTACGTTTCCTAGAATACAGGCTCATTTCTAGGCAATTTGTATATATGCAATAAGCATAACAAGAAGAATAAATAAAACCTTAACAGCAGGAATCAACTACATAGCTGCACAGAATAAGTATATCAGGTAGTGTAAATACCTGGTGTAAATAAGATCTCGGCTAAGCTGCAGGTGTATATGACACTTTGTGGAACAATTACGATACTTCTTTGACTGTCTTATCTGCCTGCTGTTCACTCATTTATGCCCCTTAAGACTACTATTAGAGTGTCAAGTTCCTGAACATCATCTTCTTCAACACAGTGATATTGAAAAGCAAAAAAAAAAAATGGTGGTGGCAAGAGAGAAGGGTTCCTTCCAAACAGCACATTTTCTACAAGAATTAAACTTGCCTACAGCATCTTTCCTGGCAATCCTTAGTCACCATTTCAGAAATAATTTCTTCATTTACAGAAATATCACTAAAACTCAAGAAATTAGAACGATACGCTACCAGGGATGGGAGGTTCCCTTTTTCAGTGGGACCTAGGCTTTGGCTCTTAGACCTGGCAGGTTGTGGGATGCTAAAATTTCAATCTATGCTATTTTCACCTCTACAATAGCTATTCTAAGCCGCTTACAGACAGTTTAAACAAACAGACCCTGAGACTCCCTTGCGGAGGCTACAGCAAGCAGAGCACATGACTCTGCAGGTGGAGGAATTTGAAAAGCATTCTAATATTTTTTTTTTTCAAAGTTCTCAAACATTCTAGAAACACGTTCTCTTTCATCAAGCAGAGAGCAACACAGGCTGTTACATTACAAAAGTTTTTTTTCAGCACAGATTAAAGAAGATCACAAAGGCAATACGAAACCTTACAAGGTATTTGCACTGTCATTTATTTCTAGGCACACAAGGCTGCATATTCTCAAACACAGACTCACAAATGTGAAAAAACACTGCACAATTGTTTCCAGTTTAACTGGCCGTCCATAGTGCTTTGAAGTAAGGCCAGTTATTTTGTATATGAAATACTTATTAAATTATCATAATTCTAGAAACTATCCCTATGAAGGATAATTTCAAACCCCAGCAGTTTCATGCATAACAGATACATGTGATGTTCTTGATTGAAAAAAGTAACGCTTACATGGCCTAAAATTCAATGGCAATAAAAGCAGAGAACCCCAGAAGCTTTGTGCTGACTCTATATCTAAGTAATATCACCCGAGTCCTGTTCAAGATTCTCCTATTGTTAATTCCTAAGCAAAGCAGTCATTTCGATTTAAGTTACAAATAACTTGAACTCATCGAGAAGCTCAGGATCTACTATTCATGACAACAGCCCAAAGCCTCTGGAGAGTCTTCTGCAAACCATTTATTTTCATCTCTTACATACAATATTAACTGGACAATAGGAAATGATTGCAAAAACATACTCGGAAGTACTGGAACGTGCTCAATCCCCAGCTTAGAACTTCACTCCAGGATCAAAGATGGGCCATAAAAAGGTATGAATTGGATTAATGTATTTTTGAATAGAATTTTTCATGCATTTATATGCAGACACAGAGCAAACCGCATTGCTTCCCTGGTGCAGACAGACAGGTGTACAGCAGGTATGCAAGTAACTCGCATGTTCTTCAGGTTAACTTAGGATAGGACACATCCAACAACTAAACAACACAGTTTAAAGAGATTCCATAAGCAATAAGAGGCACAACAGAGGAGTCTTTCTGGGGCTAAACTCAAAACAGTTGTAATTCACTGATAACAAGGGAAAATAATTTTGTAGTAGAATACAACAACACAGGGAGCTAAATTGCCTTTGGAGTTAGATCAGCGGTACCTGTAACGAAGCTTGATCTGATTGATAAAGTAATTCCTTTTACCAGCAACCTGAATTCCAGCACACCATTAACTCACACTCGCCCAGCAATGTTTCTGGAGACATGCTATTCTAATACACAAAAAATGCCTACAGATTCTTGTGACCATACTCCAACCAGTGATCAGAATATTGATTCTCAAATTCACCTCAGTTAAAACCTAACACAAATTTTAACAGGACCCCATTTATTTTCCTCTCTCGGTTTTATACTTTTTCAGAACTAAAATGTACACAAATCAATCTGTGTGTGATGACCAAACACATGTATTTGTTACTGTGAAACTTTCTCATGTACTGAAAGATGAACCTTCACTACCTTGCACAAAAATACGGCATCGTAACTCGGCAGGTAAAGACAGAGCCAACTGAAAAAATAAAAAAAAGAAAAAGAAAAACAATAAACCACACTTAAACCAGACATTTCCCTACCTCAAGTCCCCAAGAACAGGTTTATTTTCTTAAAGTTCATTAAGGCTAATAGAAAAATTAAATTAATACCTTTAAAGGTCCATCGGCACAAAGTACTATCTACCTGTGTCCTCACTAACGTATGTGGGTTTGTTCCTACAGAACAACCAGCTCCTTCCAGCCAACAAGAGCACAGAAGTGATGGGAAGAACAACTGGGAGTTGCCAATGTAGAGCAGTCTCACAACACAGAACAGGCATGGCAATCTGGCTGTATTTTTATTCCCAAATACAAACTTCAGCATTTCATGTTCTCAATGGCCAAAACATTTCACAATGCAGCAGAGCACCTCTTAAGTTGCCTGTTTCACAATAAACATATCCCTTTGTCATATTTAATCTCTTGCTCGTGATTTCCCACAGAGTTTACACGCTCCTGCAGAGCCAATGGCTCAGTTTGCAGCAAGTGAGAAACCTTTCCCTTCACAAAAATTAAATGGTGAAAGTTGGTAGCCTTCCATCACCTTCCATCACGTGCAGGAACATCACCTCTTCCTCCCTTGAAAAGGCTACGCAACTCCACCCTGATGCAGAAATGCCACCTCTGAGAAATGAGCAGTGCACACAGCTGTTGCTTCTCCAAAACCTGAAGAAAGCCAGGTATTGTCAGTTCTTGCTGAAATTTTACTGGTGCAGTTCTTTTCCCTGGAGCCCAGACAGAAGGGACTGGCCAGCTCAAATTCAAAGATGGCAAGTAAGGAACATCCAAGGGTTCAAAGGACCCCATGGCCTGCATCCAGTATCGTCTCCCAGGGCTCCCTGCTGAAGAACCGAAGCTCTTCAAAAGACTTCCTGCTCAAATACTCAATCTGCTCTTTACTGAAAAGACAGCTTCCATTGAATAGCTCTTCACCTCCAACACCTCCCAAAACTTCAACTGAATAGGCCAGTCCTTTGCAGGAAAGGGAAAACCATCTTCTTTAAAATCTCCACAGGTACTTTGAATCTGTGTTTTGGCCTTTAGCTGGATGCATTCCTTGGAAGCCTCCAAAACACACGTTGCACGTGCAGAGCCCGTAAGCGCCCCAGCAAGAACGTGTGGCCATACCATCATGTCTAAAGCTGCTTGAGCTCCCCAATTCTTTACTCCTCAGATTAAAAACTCTCTGGTTAAAACCATGACCAGTCACTGCAAGGAACAAGATCAGCATTTTTCACTAAGCATACTGGACTCTGGTCACTTTCCCAGTGCAGGGTGAGGGTATTAACTTCATGGCTCTCTTGCTCCTGCCTGTGCATTCTCTACGGCTGGAGATGCAGCCATTGTTGATGAATCAAGGAGCTTGCTTTGAATTTCCACATGCTAAAAGGAGGAAAATCAATCTCAAATTCAATGCTCTCTCTCCCCCCGCCTCCTTCCAAATGGAAAAAACTGCTCCCGAAGGTCACAACGGCACTACCCTCCGAATCTTACAAGAAAGACATTAGAGCTGAACACGATCCTGCACTCCGTCATTACTGGGGGAGATTGGAAAGAGGACAAAGGAACGTGCACACATAAGTGGAGAGTGGGCTCTTTTCTTGTATTGGCCACATTCAACTTGTTTGTTCAAGAAAAAAAGAAAAAAAAAAAAAGAAAGAGTGGAACAAGACATGCATGCCTGATGCTGTTAGTGCTTAATACACTGGAAAAATTGTTTAGGAACAGTTCATCTTTAAAATTATGCTGTAAAACCTTCAGTCATTGAGATCTTAGATTTTCTGTTGCATATGTTTCTTGTAGTCCACCACATTTAATTACACTTATTTTTTTTCTTGTGTTTTCAGCTTGACTTTCATGCTTTTGATCTGGAAGGCTCACTGAAGTTTTCCTCCCTTTACTGGCACAGCTGGGCCAGTCATATCGAACGTATCTAGCACTACTTTTATCTCGAGAGTATCAACTCTGTGAGCTCATGGCCCAATCCAGGTCACCATTATCCTTTCCACTTAACATCTCCATTCTCAAACAGCACTGGGCTTTCAGCTGGATGGCAGCACTGGGGAATATCCCAATTCCTCCGCATATATATTTTTTTTTTATTTTTGAGGAGGGTGTGTCTGGGGTTTTAAACATACTTGATGCAGAAGGGAAATGCAAACAAAGGCGTCTACCACCACTATTCACATTTTCTTGGACCACAAATCCAATTATAAAAATTAGGTTCTCAATCCCTCATTGAAGGTTCTACTTTTTCTTTTTTTACGCACTCTGATGATACTAGAATAAAAGAGGAAGCCAAAAACATTTGGTGTTGACAGTTAGTTTAAATAACCCAGCCTTATTTACCGAGGAACATCAGCCTGGAGTGGAACTGGATCATGAGCCCCAGTTTAGCATGGGCAGCTGCAGCCCGGTGCCATCCCAGCAACATGTATTTCTCACTTTGATAGTAACAAATCTTCCAGTTTCCGCTCTAAATTTATTCATGGACAGTGTTTCAAAAAGAAAAGCAATAAAGTATTGTGCTGTGACTTACGCCTTTTGTGTTACTTAGATTATGGAAACAATGAACTATGTCATAAGTGTCATCCGGATTTATTTTGGTGTGCTGCTGAACTACATTCACTGGTTGACTCGTCTAATTTAAGTTTGAAGCGCCTGTTAATTCATGTCTAGATTGCAGCTGAACAGGAGCCAAAGTTCATTCCGCTTTGGTTTTCTGAAAAATTTAAATCAAGCAAAATCCTTAGCGTTTTCCTATTATTCTTATTCTGTGTGCAGCTTCACACCAGAGCTGGGAAATCTGTGTCAGCACATGTGGGCTTGCGTATAAAAAGCCAGGAAGCTCAGAGAGGCTCCAGGTTGACAGTGGCCAACCTTTCTCTGTGCATAATGTAAATTCAGCTCCAAGATGTTTCTTCCTACTTTGCCAATCTGACCCCTCTCAGGCAGGAGAGGCCCACAGAGCCAGGGAAACGGCACAGGGACTTCAGCTCCAAGGAGAAAAGAGGGGAAAATACTCTGTATGGGTTTTTGTGTGACCAGTCTACAGCTTCTGCATGGCTTCCAACACAGAGGAGACCCTCACCGGGAGGAATGGGAGGGAGGTCACAACCACCTCCCCAACCATCATATAGAACAGGGCTCAGTAGGACTGCGGTGTTGAAGGGGCTGGTGAGGGTTGGACCAGCTCTCACAGGCAAAACCTGCAGAAAAATACGTATTGTCTTGGGTACGTCACAGTATCTTCCAGTACCTCTGCTGGGATGACGAGTTAAAAGGTTGATCCTTTTAAAGCAATGCTGGCATAAAGGTGCCCCACTCCAAGAACAGCGACACGTGCATAACCATGCCAAAAAGGCAGAAAACCAGGTGCAGACAAAGTTCTGCAGTGCTCAAAGGAGAAATCAGGAACATGCCTCAGAAACATTAAGAAAAAATCAACAAATACAAAAGAATACACGGCAGGGCGGCAAATTACTTCTGTAGCACTCTAACAAGCAAAACTCAGCAAAAACCTTTTCATTTATTTCATAATTTACAATTTCACAACACTCAAGTTTTATTGCACATCGACACTAGTACACCAGAAATTTAAATCAAAACATGTCTCCAAATCCCATCCCTCAATTCTGCTAAATGTGCTGAACTTACGGTGTAAACTATCTTATTTCCCCTCTGAACCGAGACAAATTTGCTCAATAAATTGTAAAATGTGCATTTCAGAGTCTCCTATCTAAAGTGCATCTTGAAGACTATGACTGCCAGAAGAGTCCTCCTAGCCCTTACCCATCATCTAAAGACTTAAGAGAACATCCCCGCAATCACACGTCTCTCGTTCTTTATGCTATCGTTTACTGTGATGTTTACGAAAGGGAGATTGTCAAGAGGACTCAAGCGTCTGTCTCTCTGCTCTCACCAACCCCAGATGTGAAACCTCCAGGGGCAGTTCTCAGATCACCGAGGATCTTCAGAGATCATCGGCGCAACATACAGCGTGAGGAGATCACAGCTTGGTCAGGCAGAGTCGTGGTGCTACAGCATGAACAACAAATTAGTGCCTCTCCTGAGAAACAATTCCGCGTTGCCACACGCTGAACTTGTACCAGGTTGTCTACGTGACAGCTTCAAGGACAGCCCTTCTCCCCAGAGAAGCCTGTTCCTTGTCACACACCAATCAAACAGAATTTACAGTCTCCAAGGGATGTGTCCTTTCAGTCAAGCTACACGGAACAGACACGTGTGAGGATGGTGGAAAGGACACCATGCCACGCTTCTTTTTAACTCAGGAATACGTAACTGAACTAAATCACACAAAAAAGAAAGTTCCCTGAAAGTAGAGGAGGGAAGGTGTCAGCTGTGTCCAATGCCCCACTCCTCCCTGCCCCCCGGATTCCTCACATAAAGTAAGAAACTTCACCATTTGGGAAGAGCAATTGTTCCCACCAGCTTCTCCTGCAATTTCTTGGAAGTTAATTATTTTGTGTTACTCCACCTGTATACGTGGGCTCAGAATTGTACCCCAAGTCAGCACACAAATGCTGCAAATTAAACTTTTTTCTACTCTCCCAGGTACAGGACTCTTGTCATTTGTTACCCTCTAAATTATCTACAATTATTTTGTTTAGCGGGCTAATAAGGGAACTCTCTTTAATATGACAGAAAGAACAATTTAACTGAGTTGTGCTTTGTATCGCACGTTAGCAATCAGCACGTTAATAAGCCTGGGAGATTGATATCAGTTTGAAAGGCAAAACCTACACAAAACAATTAATTAAGAAAGTTAAAACAAATGAACTGCTCAGGATGGAATCGGATCCATGAGACGAGATGGTAAAAGCCCAGAAGGAAATACTCTAATTGAAAACGGCAGTAGAAGGCACACAGTACAGTTAAACATTATCTTATCAGAAAATTAGCAAAATGTAATTTTTTTTATTGGATTTTTACAGATGTTATTTTTAACCACATCAAAAAACCCCACCTCATGGCTATTGGCACAAATTGTCATAATTACTATAATTTGAAGTCTGAGCTGTGGAGTGACTGCTCAGATAACTATCTCGTCCTCCTCGTGCTTCATCAGGAAAGCAGCCGGGAGACAGATCTTCTCATGTTTTTTTGTGCTAGGTTTGGACTTCATTTGTGTCTATTATCCAATCTCATTCTTGAGAATACTAAAGAATAAATTCTTTTCCCCTACCTGAAACACTGGAGAAAAAATCAGGAGGTTAACATTAAGAGCAGTAAAGTCGACTTTAATTAACATACCAATTACCTCCCATTTGCAAGCAAATTGTTTTATTTCCTTCCATACGCTCCCCGGGGAAGCCTATCTTTTTCTTTTTTAATACATGGTCGTTGACTTTAGGAAGAAGAATCAAGCTCTATGCTCCCAAATTGAGAGAGAACCAGAAGAAAAATAGTTAGCATTGTAGGCCCTGTCTCAGGAACCCCATGCTGTGGGGTTAGTGACACTTTCCAGCCTTGCAGATTGGTGTGAGAGTGCTTTACAGATCGGGAATCGGACAGTCGGGGGAAATCGGCTGTTTGGATTGATCTTTCCAATATCCCATATCTCTAAAACACACACACGTTAAAGACCGGTTCCTTCCTTGAAAGGAATATTTGAAGTAGTTAAAAATGTAGAAAAGTAACCTGTAACTGGAAAAAAAAAGAAAATATGCCACCACGCAAATAGGAAAATTACTTTTTATGTAACAGCACCGTCCAGCATTTTGATACTATGCAGCCAAAACATACTTTGGACTGTGGTTCCACTAAGTCCCATGAAAGCCAAGCAAGGTTAGAAGTTATCAGAATTTGCATGAAGGACTTTCCAAGGAAAACCTTACGTAGTTTAAGAAATGGTGCTGGTAAATCAGTAAGCGACCTGCTTCCTGTAAGTCAGGAACGGGGCAACCTCTCCCCACAGTGTCGCGGGGTCGTTCTCGGAGCTGCTGTTCTTACAAACAACAAAACACAGGTCCTACATACTTCAGCCAATGGTATCATTTTTTTCCTCAACTAGAGTTCTTCCTCAAGTCAGACACAGGCATCAAGGTGAGAAACACTCTGTTACACCTACAAGATAACTCACGGGAAGAGGAGCTGTTAGTTGGGGATGGTGGAGAAAAAGGCTGCACTGAAAACTGCTGCAAGTCAATATTGTCATCCCCAGCGTGTAAATTCCACCCTGGGTAATTAAATTCACCTCTAATTTTGGCTATATACATCACTCCTCTTTCCCTTCTGTCCTAAAGTTTTGGTCAAGCCACAGCAGTGCAGGAACTCCCTCCTCTCCATTCTTTGCTTTTGAACAATTTTAACTCCTGTTCTCATCACTGATGTCACCAACGCTTCCAAAACTGTCCAGAAGAGCGAGAATATGTCAGCTAGTATAAGATGACTTCAGTATTTGGGCCACTTCTTGGAGAAACAGACAAATCCTTACAGAATCTCACGTTGAAAAATAACAAAGTGTGCATTAATTTACGATGAAACATTCAAATAAGTAAAATTGACTGCAACAAGGAGAGTAAGTAAGATATTTTCTTGTTCTTCCTGGTTGACATTATCTAGGACATTTTATATGCATGGTGCCATTGTAGAATATGTTTCATGAACACATGCACAAAAGGATTCAAAGCTACAATCCAAAGAGTTCCAATTTTTACCTCTCAGCAACATTAGGTCATTTTGCTCCACTGTTAATTCATCCTAAAAGCAACAGCTTTGGTCAACCCACAAGACCATTATCAGGCTACACAAAGACTGACTACTACCTGGCTAAAGTTTGCCATCTACTCTCAATCCATATTTCTCTACGGCATCTTTCCAGATTGTACTCTTTTAACGCTTTTGGCATGACCCAGGTTGCCCCACGTTTGCCAGATTTTCTCTCCTTGAACAGAAACAGAGGAAGCAAGAGACCACAGAGGCGCCGTAACTGCTCATCAGTTAAGGACTGTGGGACAACCAAAGGAGATGCTGTTTGGGAGAAGGAAGCACAGCTCTTGGGATCGTATCTAAGAAATGGTCAAAAGCATGAAAGTAGGAGAATACAGCCTAGAAAGCTGAAAGCATAAAACTGAAGGACATCTACAATCTCCCTTTATTTAAAGCTTGGTTCCATTGCCTAAAGCCAGGCCACAGCACGTAGCCTGAGATGCCTTATGCTGTCCTGCCTGGCCTCCACCTGCTCCAGAAAGCTGGAATTCTCTGCAATGTCCTGCACGATACCTGCTGGTCCTGTCCTAGAGCATCCCAACAGCACTTGATCTATCTCAGTAGATGAGCTTTATTCCTACTTCCTTTATAGGTATGTTTAGTGACAGAATAAATAATATCCTCGACCTCCCTGTAGAAATAAGTGAATCCCAGCAACTGGAATACTCCAATGAATCATGAAGGTTAAAGTATGAATAAACAAAAAAAACAAAATTGCAAATTGCAAGGGACACACTAGTCCTGATTCCCATCACACAGCTCTAACACAAGACAAAAGAAGATGAAGGCAGGAATGCTATAGATTGCCCATCAAGGTAGCCAGGTGTAATTCGGTACCTTTCCCATCCTGTGGAAGCGACATGGGTCACACATTCAGTAGATTTAATATCCAGGAGGTCCTGCCAACATCCCACAGGTGTGCACAGGAGTGCAGCATGTGAAAGGAAAGCAATTACGTGGGTGGGTACACAAAGAAAATGGTGTTTCTAAATCCCAGATGAATTCATTCCACACATCTGCATCCATTTCACATTGGGGAATTTAGAGGGGAAGAGGAAAAAAACCAAATCTCTTTTAAAGATACCTGAGCATTAATGCTGTCCTTTGGCTGGCTCGATCCTCGAGCACTTCACCTCTCCCAAAGACCTACTGCAGCAGATCCCTCTAGAAACTAGCACTGACAGGTCCAACCCTGGCACCCCGTGGTCAACAAAAAGGTTTCTGCTGGCTTCAACACCATCCCCTGGGCAGGCTCTGCTTCCAGGCGGGAGGGAGGGAGGAAGCTGCAAGAGGAGGAAAGCGAGAGGCCCCAGCCCTACACCCCTTCCACTTTAATTGACAGGAGGGATTTTCTCGGGGATTTTAACTTGAAAACCAAACAATAAGCTACAATCCAGCCATTGTTCTGGTCACTTTACTCACATGATACAGGTCTTTATTTTATTCTGGGCCTGTTTTTGTCCTCTCAGTTTACACTCGTAGAGGTAGGGACCTGTGTACGCATCTCCTGTGTTTCTGGAGTGTTTCCACAACGCAGAGGAGAGGTTATAGTACAAGCAGACTAAGCGTGACAAAGTGACATTATACCAGGCCAGCCAAGGAGAGGGGAATAAAAGTCCAAGAGGGGTCTCTTGGGTCTCAGAGAACACAAACTACAGAGTCAGTTTGACTTTGTGTGTGTGGAAGGAGGGGAAGAACAGAAATACCACTGTATCGCACTTCCCTCTGTAAAATATATGCTTCGAGATAAATAACTATCAAGCAAACACAGGTGATTGTTGCGTTAAACCAGCTCACACCTGATGGGTCAGGAATGCAAAATACAATCTCCTCTTAAGTGCAGAAAAATTGGTGCCAAGAAATTGGATTAGCCCCCTTTGCTGAGGAATACTTTAATCTTCTCTGTACCTCTCCAATTTCTTGTTAGTTTTTCAAGGCACGCTTTGCTTAGCGTAAGCGCCCTTCCCTGTTTGCAAATAGAGGGCTATAACCTGCAGCCCTTTCCCTGAATGACAGAATTTGGACCTCTGTGTAGAAGTGATACATAGCAGCTTAAATTTGTCCCTTCCATAAGAAAGCTTAGCTTTCAGTGATTTTAGCAAAATGTCAGGTTTACAGGTTGTTAATATTAAAGGTCAGCAAATTAATTTTATAGATGTATGCTACTGTGATAGTAGAGTCTAGGTATATTAATAGTGTGTTTTTCTGAATCTCAGCATCTGGCATCTTATGATTCTATGGAAAGTTTAAAAGACAAACTAAAAACGTATGAACTCGTAACTCACAAGGTTTCAGGAGAGCCCTGAAGATAAAGCCTGAGTGGAACTTAAAAACTCATAAAGCAAATAAATATTTACTCAGCAGATCAAAGGCACATGGGATCCAGTTCACATGGGATATATCACCTCTACATTTTTCTACTGCCCTCTCTCTCCCAACTCCAGTAACCCCATTTTTCCTTCCTTGGCAACACCTCCTTTTTCACCCTATAATAATTTCCTCCATCTCTCTCATGTCCCCTACCTACCATAACACTCTCTTCTGTACACCCAACTGCCTTCCAACATTCCTCCCTGCATGTGTCCTGCACAATGCTTCAGATGCCCAAAACAGACAGTCTCCCAGTGGATCCATCCCCCTTTGCTCCCCAGACTCTCAAAGGCACTCAGCACCCAGCAGAGCTCCTGGGCACCAAGTATGATAAAGCCCAAAACTCAATCTCCACAGATGCAGAGCAAGATAAAGCATAAGTGAGTTTCATTTTTGCTTCAAACCCAAAATTCTTAAAGTGGGCAGGAATTTTACCACTGACTTATAAAGTCCTTGGAAAATGACTTTCCAATAAATATATCCATATAAATACATACATATATATATGTATATAAATAAATTCCCAAAACTCCATCGTCATGGGCTGCCAAAAAACAAGAGCAACTCACTTTATGAGCCCTAAATAACTCAAGCCACCTGGGAGAAGGAAACCACAGCATTTAATTTTGTCTTTTTTTTTTTTTTCCCCCTTTCCTTTTGCACCTCATTTAGCCCTTTCTGAGCGTGCCTCCTTCAGCCCAGGGTGCTCCAGTATCCCCGGGATTAGCAGAGATCTCTGCCGATTGCTCACACCTGCAATTCAGAGGAAGGCTGTTCCGCTCTGTGCAATCAGCCGTCCCCGGGGTAAGGCCATCAGCTCCCGAGGTGACAGGCAAACAGAGACCCACCTGACAGGTCGGACCAGACACCTGCGAAGGAGCTGGAGAAGGAAGGAGAGGGGAGAGCCGGGAAGGGAAGAGGTGGAATTACACAATTAAAAGCCCAGGTTGATGTTTTGAGGAGGAGGAGTACTACCTGCTACCCACAGGTACATTACGAACACCTGACTCTGAAACCAGAACTCCTATAAAACTCCCAGTGAAGTTGTTTGCCTGTTTAACATCCAGTGGAGTCGGTCCCATGGGTGGAAATTAATCTACTGGTTTCAAAACAGGAGGTCAGAGCTCTTAACAGCTGCTGCTTGGGGAATCTAAATTTAATTTGCCACCGAGTCTCCATCACCAAAACGTAGAGAAAGACTGGCGAGATACCACACTAGTAGTTTTCATAAATGCACCCTGAATAAACCAAGCCAATTGATATTCCTTTGTTTCAATTCCATCTGTGAAATCAGAACATGAAACACCATCGCTCTACTACGATGGAGTAGATTTTTTTTTTTTGGCTCTGACAGACGACTGCCCGTTACTGAGCATGGAGAGCACCCCATACACCCATCACTAAACATGCTCAGTAGGGTCTATTCATGCCCCAGTGGTTCCTGTTAACAAAAGAGCACACAAAACCCAATTTGTCCATGATTATTGCCGTTTCTAGCTATACCTGTGTGTAAAAGCAGCATTCCTGAGGAGGCGTTCACAACTCTCGCACAAGTGTCACTGTACAGGGCCAATCACCAATTCAACATTTATACAGTTTTGTTCTTTCTTCACAAAACACAGGAGCAAGAGAATATCTTTGTCAGAGGCAGCCGTTCGCCCCCATTTTCTGTCTTAAAATTCATTTCAGATTAATTCACTGTAGGAAGGAGCTCAGATCTCCTCATTAATATTATTTTACATCTCATTCTGGAAACAGCAAAGTCTAGGCCTCAGCTGATATTACGTAGTTCTGGGCCATCCACTCATGAAAACTAAGGCTGTGACCTCGGACCGGTTTTATCTCCAGTTTACCATCAGAGGTGTGGAGGCAGCTCTCACAGAGGGGATGGCAGTAACCTCTGCCTCTTCAGGCAGCCCTGAGATCACTTCTTCTCCAATGTCACTCCCTGTTTCTAATTACTGCAGAGTGTAGAAACCCAGTGTTGATGCAGGGAAGAGAAGACATCATCCCCAGTGATGCCATGGCTTGTTGACACGTCCCTGCCTCTCAGCAGGGAGAAGGTTCCTCCTGACTTTTCCCATCCTTAGCAACTTTTCTCTGACCAGTGAGGGGCAGGAATCGCCAAAACCCCTTTGGATGTAGCTGGTTCACAATTATGTGTAAAATCTCTGAATCCCCAATAACATATTGACAGTTGGTGCTGACTCTTGGATATTATTTTGCAGCTAAAATTTAAGTAAGAAACAATTAGCATCATCCCACTTCGTAACAGAGTATTTTATCAGTCGAGTTGAATGCAGAGCGTAATTATATGGCTATATCCAGAGATTACACACTGCATCAGATGTCAAATCCCGTTGTGCTAACCACAAAGTTATCCTGAAATCGCGCGGCAAGAAGCGAGAAAGAATTTGGTCTCTCTCTCTGTGTGGTCTCTCTGCTGGGTGCATATTTCCCAGCTGTTATCCCCTGACCTGCATACCTGCCGGGGACTCCTTCAAGCTTATCAATCAAAGCTGAGAAGAGAAAGCCTGGCCTGACATCTGACTGCGGCTGACGGAGCGAGCGGTAGCCCCTCTGCTATCTGCTCCCTTCCTACTCAGCGCTGGGATGTAGGAAATGAACCAGCACCTTGCAGGAGAATAATGAATGGAGCTGATGCATCAAGGTCAACCAAGCCCGACAGGTCCTTTTCTAAAAAAAAAAAAAAAAAAAAAAAAAACAAAACAAAACAAAAAAAAACCAAACAAACCAACCCACCCCCCCCCCAAAAAAAAAAAAAAACCCAAAACACCACACCTACAAAAACTCCCTTATTTACTCTTAAAGCAAGTCAACAGTCAACATGCACTTACAAAAGATTAATGTAGAATGGAAACTTCCAGTTATTTCTGTAGTTTGAGAACCAGGAATAAATAGCGAACATGAAGGCTTTCATTAGACACCCAGAGCAGATTAGAGCAGCTTTGAAAGACCCTTTCTGCTGGGCAGAGAGCCCCTCTTCATAAGCATTGCCTTTTAATTGGGAAGCACAATATTTTAAAGGAAAAAGGGACTGAAAGCAATAGGCTTCCATGTTCTTCTGCCTTACGTGTATCAAGGCCATTGGCATAAGGGGAAAACTGGCGTAAGAGGTTGTTGGGTGATTGGAAGGACGGGCAAGAGCATACTATTTCATCCCAAAGTTCTCCAGAAGCACCAGTCCATACAGCTTCATGTAATCTCTCACTGGAGACTCAGGAATTTTGCTTAGTTTTCAACTTTGATTTCTTAGATTGAATTTTCCTTTGTGAATAACTAAATGACTTTAAACAGCCCCCGGTTACATTTTAATCTATTTGACAAAACCAAATTTTGAATTTTTTTCCTGATCTATTGGCACTTTTTAGTTTTCAAAAATCAGTGGAATATCAAACACCGTGAGCGACTCTTCTTTCAGGATTCCCAGGTTTCAAAGTCACCCCCAGGCATTACAAACCAGATCAACATCACCTTCAATCAAGGATGCCCTGAGTAGCTATAACAAAAATCAAAGCAGCTAACTTTCTTTTAGTCCAGTAAGAAGGAAATGCTGAGTTGGGAAGGAAATTCAGGCCTGGGTATGCTGGCTTTGAAACCATTATGTACAACTGTATCTGTACCTCTTAAAAAAAAAAAAAAAAAAAAAACCCCTAAGTGCACCATACTTAGAGCTTTTATTTTTCTTTAACCTATAGCCTCCCTTTCAGTACAGCTGTTTGCCATCACCTCTTAATCTGAGAAAACATGTTTTATGAGAATGCTTTGTCCGATTTTAATAGAAATTTACAAAAACCACCAGATATTTATATTTATAAAAAAATAACAGAGAAGAAAAAAAAGATTAAGAGGCTTAATTACCCATACCTATGCAACGTCAGGTGCTTAAGCAGTGACAGCAAAGCTATTCCTTTTCTCAGAGAAGATCAGATAGGAGAAAGTACTGAAGCATTAGCAGAGCCCACCTGTCTGTTAGTTTTAGACCACACTAATGTGAGTTTGCTTTTTTATTATTTATTTATTCATTTTGCACAGCGTAGGGGACAGTGAGAAGGTACAAGATAAACCTAGCCACCCTCAGGTTGCTTTCTAGTATAAAAATTCATTAGCATTCCACAAATAACAAACCTTTTAAGCCAAACTAAAAGCACTGGTTGCATTGGGCCTTCTGAGATTCCCGGCTCCTCCTCTCCTCATTCAAAGGAATGCCTCCCCTCTTCCATTAAAAGTCTCTCTCTTGTAAAAATTCACCACACCCTAGGAATTCCCCTCTTGGAATACACCACTCAGGCTTGCGATTCAAGCATCTTATTTTTAGAGAAAATATTTCGAGAACGACCACAACTGATCAGAGAAGGAAGAGGAGGGTGTGTTTGGGGAATCATAATTTCTCCTGCTCTATAAATGACAGAAATTCACATATTTTTTACACTATCCAGAGAGGGAAGTTCACATAGAAGTCTTGTAGCTCCTTGCTAGCCCAGCAAGATATGGCTCTGGGGTGAAAAACCATGGAAGTAAACAGACCAGAAGTGGCATCAGCACAGAGCTGTATAACACGAGGGAAACTAAGAGGGTGGTTGGGCTCTTGGAGGTCAGTATTAGAGAAGTTTTGGGACCGTCTTCCAATAGAAGCTCACACGAACACCAATCAAGGGTGCATCCATCCCTGTGACTGCATCACCCTATTGAGCCCTTGATACAGCACATACTCCGATTGTCACCTTTTCCACAAAAATCTCTAAGAAAATAAAATACCAGTCGTTAGAGTCACCTGTATCCTAGAACGGGCCTCGGCATTAGCTTTCAGATCCATTGCACTGAGTCAGAGTATAAGGGAACATGCAGTGCCTCCTCGCGCGGTCTCCTCAGATAAAAGGAAAAGGCTTCCATCTACAGTTCATTAAACACAATTTTATCTTTGCATCTTCCACGTTAGAAATAAACAGCAGCTTGGATTATCTTTGATTATTTTTAAAGGATCACGTTTTTTGTAAAGCCTCCAAGCAAAGAGTGCACTGGACAATTATTTTTAAATATGCTTGCCTCTGAGTCACACTACGTAAGGGAGATACCACCCCACACGCACACACACCAGAAATGGAAAAAAGGAAAAAAAAAAAAAAGAAGAAAAAAAGACACCTTTTCTTTCCCAGTGCAAACCGCACACAGGAGTTTGAAATACTAAGGGTTTTTCAAATATTGAAATATTAAGGGTATTCCAGCTAAAAACCATTGACTGCATTGCTGCTATTGGAGTTGAGACTCTCCCCAAGTTTCAATCACATCCCCCGCACTCTTCCAAAACAGACTCAAAGGTCTCAAAGAGCAGCTTGCTAACAGAGAGGGAGCTTTATTTATTTATTTATTGAAAGGGCATTTTTACCCAGACTTTACCTAAACCTCATCCACCACTCTGGGCAGACAGGTGAAAGCAATATTAAAGGGGGTAATTGCAGAGATCAGTCAACAGCCTTTGTCCCTTTGCCACTGAGACTTACAGTAAAATGGGCACAAGAAAACATTGTGCTGGATTAAAGGCAGGTCCTTTTCTCCAGTTGCTCGCTGCTTACCAGCTGCTGCCTTCAATGGCAGGGACAGAGGCTCTTCTGGTATCTACAGGGGAAATCTAGCCTGACACTCTCTTTTTTTCCTTTTCCCCCCCCTTCCCTCTTAGCTGGAAACAGATTACTCTTTGTTTTTAAAGTGAAACTTTACCAAAAAGTATTCTATCTTGTCATCTCCCATTAAGTCATTAATCATGTGTGCAGAGCACTTTACTAGCTACGGATTTTTCAGATTGGGAGTTTACAAGAACGCCAGCGCTCTAACTTCTCCAATTGACAAACATTTTTCCCAACCCTTTGATCTTATTTGGAGCAACTCACGAAAAGACTCAGAGCAGCTCCTTAAACAAACACAGTGCAGGTAACAGACAAATTTTATTAACGTCTGATTGTAAATCACTGGCAGCAGCCCACACGCTGATAAAAACAGATACTGCACTGTCAAAGGAAAACTGTACCTGTTATGGGGATGTCAGAGCGGTTGCAAGAAAGCTCCAAGCGTGCCTTGGAAGTGACAGAATTACAGCTGACAAAGTACAGGGAGGTTGAGCACAAATCGAAGGGCACTGAACAGAACCGCACCGGTAGAATTAAAGAGGCAAAAATAGAAATTGTTTGGTGTCAGAAAATACCTCATCAACAGCGTTCTTGGGAGGGGAGTCATCGCTCAGGTTTTGACAGCGCAGGCTGTAAATGGATTCTCTTGCCACAATAGTGCGTTTTACCTTTCCCGTTCTGACCTAATTCAAAAGCACCGAAAAGCAGAGTCTTGAGGCTGGTGCTGGAGTTTTGAAGCCAAGTCCTACCATTTTAATCATGCAGTAGTTTAATAGGGCCATTACAAAGAGCAGAGCAGTATCAGCTCCGCTGCAGCCTTTGCGTCACTTTAATGCATTTTATGAGAAAACATTCAAAGCCAGGTATTTACGGGTGTTTCCACCTGGAATTTACATAGATGATCATCTTTCTGGAGAGTTTAAACATATAAAGTTCTGTAATCAATGAGCACATTACAAGTTGCTGCTCACCTCAGAAACTACAGTTTCAACTTTCCAGGTAGAAAAATGCTTACTCTGAAGTAATTTCTTGACCATTGTTAGATAATTCTGTTCATCTGCTTTTTAAGGAGAGATTATCTTAAATTCCAGTTGAAAAAACAGAGAATAGGCTAATGGGAAAAAAAAATTAAATCAAAAAAACTTTCTGGTCTGTTTTGTTGTTTTTTTTTCCAAAAAATTCATCCCATTTCCATTGTTTAAAAAAATGGAATTAAAATAGAATATCACCTTGGAAAAGTACAATTTAAAAATGCCTAGCTTTGAGGTGCATTTTTTTACTGAGAATTCTGAAGATAGTTAATAAAAGTATATAAATTTCTACCTGCACTGGACCAAGGCAGGCCCTAAATCAAGTATATAATATATTTATTACCTTTGTAGAAATTTTAGTCCAAGTTTCTGATCCACTCTTCGTGGTTAAATTCACGGACTGAACCAAACCCTCAGTCCCAAAGGACTGTAAAATTCCAAAACCATTTACAACCAAATTTGTGTGTGAGCTGCCACAGAGACAACCAACTGCTTTGTTTTCCTTTCACTCCCTTTTTATGATAAACCAGTTTTTACTCTTTTAGACTTGAACCAGATACCTAAATTCTAAAGATTTCCAAGCAAGTGGCTCCAAGTCAGCTTCCTGATGGAATGAGAAGAAATAGCACATAAATATGAGGTCACAGCTCCAAGAAGTTTCAGGAAGGATACCCCCTCCCCTCTATTTCCTCACCCATCCTTGCTCCTGCCCCTGTCCCAGTTTCCCACCCGGCTCGCTGTGCTTTGTGCCAGCACCGAGGGTGGAAATTTAACCTGGCTTCACCCCCAAAACCTGCAGCGGGCTGAGAGAGCTCCTGGGCACGTTTCCCCCACTTCCACACACCAGTCCTTCCCAAAGCAACACCCCAGCAGGGCCTCTTGGGGAAAAGACTGAAATTCCTGAGCATCCGCTTTTGTTTGGAGGGGAAACAAGCGATTAACTCTCTTACTGCTAATGGAAGCAAAGGGCAGTGGTTAAACTTGCCACTTTCAGCGAGGTTTAGCGCACCTGAGAACACCACCTTCTACAGAAGAAAACAGGAAAACATGCCAATTTTTAAGGAAGCAGTTGGCTTTGATGTAACAGCCCTCCTTGGGAGGCTCACAGCATTGCAGTCTGTGGGGTCAGGGCTGGATTCACTAAACTCCAAGGGACCTTACTCACCCAGGTTTTATGTTCAGAGGCTCTCCCCAAAATTCATGCCCTTAGAAGCCTACAGCCCAGGCATATAAAAAGGCATGTTTATGGTCTAGGATACCATTGAGTAGATATTCTCACATTAGCCTTAAAAATGGTCCTTGGAAATATGTAGCTGCATTAACTCCTTGAGAGACGTGTTTGATATCTTTACATCACCATATAGTCCCACACTCAACCCAAGACAGACCAATATTGGGATTGCATACACAAAGACTTCCATTCCAAAGGATGAAGGCTTAATCTAGGAGAGGCTGTGTACACTTTTTATGGTTCCCTTTTTTGGCTGTTAATGATGGCCATGTCAGGGCAACTCAAGCCATTGTTTACACGCCTCTCATGGACTTGCAGTTAGGATTTAACACCCTCAAACGAAGACATTAAGGGCTGAGCACAACATCTCTTCTCCTGTTAACAGCTAAGCATATGCAGGACAGGACAGTGAGAAGAGCCAGTGTTACAGAATCACAGAATGCTATGGGGTTCTGGAGATCGTGTCATCCAACCCCCTGCCAGAGCAGGTCCACCCAGAGCAGGTCCCACAGGAATGTGTCCAGGTGGGTTTGAATGTCTCCAGAGAAGGAGACTCCACCACTTCTCCGGGCAGACTGTTCCAGGGCTCTGCCACCCTCACAGGAAAGAAGTTCCTCCTCATGTTTGGATGGAACTTCTTAGATTCAAGTTTGTGCCCATTTCCTCTTGTCCTGTCACTGGGCATCTCTGAGAAAAGACCAGTCCCATCCTCTTGACATCCTCCCTTTAAGGATTTATAGGCATTAATCGGATCCCCCTGCAGTCTTCTCCAGACTAAGACCCAAGTCCTTCATCTTTTCCTCATAAGAGAGATGTTCTGGGCTCCTCATCATCTTTGTAGCCCTTACCTCAGCTACCACATCACCACTCACAAATTGGATGGACCAGCTCCCCTACACCAACCTGAGAAGCCAAACCAAGGGTAGGATTGAGTTTTACAGTCGCAAAAAGGCAGGTTACAGTCCCACAGCCGATTTGCACGCCACGTTACCACAACTGCACGGGAGGAAGGCAAACAGTCCCTCAGCTGTGGATTTACATATTTAATTAGCAGGGTCAAATGGAAAGAGACACATGTACATTTTGCTCACAAACGTTTTTGCACGTGTACACGTACAGAGTGCAGAAAATCGGGTCTTGGAAGTGTCCTAGTAGAATAACACGTAAACTAAGAGCTCCGTGGTACTGGGAGTGCCTGGGCAAAGGGCCAGAAGCTCCTGGGTTGTAATCTCATCTCTGCAACTGAATCACTGTGGTTTCAGGCAAGTAATTAAACTTTCCACTGTCTTGGTTTTCTCCTTATGTTAGATGCAGCCCCGTATTTTCCCCTTGATATATAAGAAGGGTAAATAAAGCAGATGTATACAAGCTAATACTTCACTGCCTGACCTTTGCATTTTAAAGCACTAAGAACAGTAATTGTATTATATTACCCAATTCTAGATTTCTTCTCTCGTGCCATAGATACACGACAATTGCAGAGGATACTACAGATTTATGAAACCTTCAGTATAGGCACTGTACAAAACCAACTGAAATCAGTGATTTCAGTGACTTTAAGATCATGCTTCATATTAAAAATTAGTGTCTCAGGGCACAGTTTTCCTGTTGTGTTAGTTTGAGATGATAGAGATTTTAGTATCTCCTGTGGCAGCACATATTTTATGAGCATCTAGCAGCAACCAAGAAAGGGGTTGTAATCTACTACACGCCCTGTAAGCTGAAATGCTTCATCATTTTACATCATTTTTTCTAAAACACAGGCATGTGAATCAAATAAAGCAACAGGTATAAATGCTTTTATGACTAAAGCCCCCAAATGACCTTAAAAATAAGCTATAAAGCAAACATAAAAAGAAGCTTGGGTTCAGACAGCGGAAGTTTTCTCTGAGATATAATGTTCTTTCTTTGGCCCTTGCAATACAAAGTCTTCTAGTCAAACTTAATCTCTCTTGACCAATGTCAGTTAAAAGCAATCAGTGAAAGGGAAAACAGACCTTCTACAGCAGGTAAAACATCTCAAGCTTACATCCTGTACCACACTGACTTGTACTCCATCGTTAGTATGTCATTTACAGCTTTTAATAAGACTCTTACCAGCTCTTTTTTGACCTGTGAACAGCAACATGTACAGAAATGACTGAGTCCAACCTCTTCAAGGTAAATCCTACCTGAAAGACTGGATGAGATGGCCACAGCCGAGAGCTCACAGGAGGTGAGACCTCATGCAAGCTGGTGCAGGTCCTTTCCTTGTTACCTAATGCCTCATTACAACTCCTTCCTTTCACCTGTGAACTGACGTGGACCCTCTGTCCTTGAATCTGACCCAAATAAAAACCTCCACCACGGAGAAAGTGAGAACTACGATGCGAGTTACCACCATAAACCAAAGGGAAATGTTGCTCTTTAAAGTTTATTGCGCCCGTTATTCCCAGAGAGCAGGAGAGTTTCCAGCAAATACCTGTAAGAACGCCAGCCCTTTGTATCGCCTGCAGTTAGCTTATCTCCAATTATACAAACAGGTACATGATGACAGTCTTCCGTAATAGAGGTATTATGGGGAAAATAAGGGTTGCTTTACTTTGAATGTAGGTCTTAGTAGAAAACAGATTAAAGCTTATGTGGATATACAAAATAATAGATAGGCTAATTCTATTGTCTGCCTCTCCTAAATTATTTTATTAGATGGAACATATTAATTATAATGAAAGAGAACCCCTGACTCCGTTGGCTTCTAATGAAAATTCCTTTGTACAATCACGGCAGGATTTCCCACCATTTTCTCTTTCTGATGAAATTAACTCCCTATGGTTGGTCACCAGGATAAGCTCATTTTAGCCAATCAGCTTGGGAGCTGCCATTTACCTCACAAAGGGAAAAAAAGGTATCTGCTGTCATAGCAACGAGTGGCTTTGCTCTGATCATCTTTGGATCCTTTAGCATAATGAAAGACACCGGCTTGCTTTTTAGATGATTAATCTTTTCCCCTGTGAACCTACTTGAATACATTAGCAAAACAAGTATGAAAAATTTGTTTATCCCAAGACAATCATTAGAAAATTACCTGCAAGAGTAATTCTCATTAGGGCAGGGTTTGTGAATAGCAGACCATATGGTGAATGAAAGCAGCAAGAAGCAATAAAATCTCAAAGCTGCAACAGGTTGCAAAGTTTATCAGGTTGCAAACTGAAAGTTTCAATCGGTTAAGCATCAAAAGTTGTAAAAATTGTTTTCTTGCTAAAATTCCAGATAGGTTACAGCAGCAAGACTCGACAGATTATACAGCCAGGCCTGCAAATCCTTCCCTACTCCAACAGCCTTTTTGTGTGTGGACTAATTCCTAGTCGCGCTAATTCCAGAGGTCCCGATCCCAACCAGATCCTATAACTCTGGAGAATCTTACAAACTTCAGTGATGCTAAGCTTACAGCTCAAATTATAGGACTAAATTCTTATCTTAACTGGCATGAATTTAAATATTATTATTTTGATATTTAAATGGCATGATAAAATTGAAGTAATAGGTGACTATGTACGACTTGTGATAACCAACTCCAGAAGAAAGTGTAAGAGAAACTAAGAGTTCATAATATACTCTGACTTCTTCAGTATTCAGAAACTTCTTATTTTAGGTATGGAAATGATGAGTAGTTAATATTATACTGGGGCAAGGTGAAAGAAAAGTGAGATCATTTGCAGTATTGAAATAGTTTAATTATTCTCCTATACCCACGAGAAGTCCCAGTAGAACAGATTTGGAATTCATGCTACGTAAAGCTAAAATGACTCCTCCAGTTTCAACAAATCAGTAGGAAAAAATACCAAAAAAAAATGAGGAAGAGATAAAAATTTCTACAAGGTATCATCAGCTTGGTTTTGAGAGCAAAAACTGAGGTAAAATTGCAGAGCCTGCCACAGTGCACTGGAGCAGGGCTGTTCATACCAAAGGATATTGCTCTAAATGCTCCTGTGTACGCACATGGATTTCTCAAGATTTTCTTTCTTCCAAACTGGATTCTGTTTGGATATCTCTGCAGTCACAGGTCTAAAATAAATCCAAGGTCTGCCGCCATTTTTTTTAGAAACAGAGAATTCCCTGCTTACAGCAGCAAATCAGCAGTGTCCTCGGCTATCACACTCTCTCTGCCACAGAGGATGAAAACATTTTGATTCTCTTTTTAAAGTATCCGTAGTGTTATAACATTCTGGGAGAGAAGAGTACCAAGTCTGAGCGCAGATAAGCCGAACCAATCATTTAACCCCACCACCATCACACATGGCCCAAAGTTCATGGTAATAACAGAAGTCTAAGAGGCCACTTCCCCTGTGCAGCCCTTTCATTTGAACTCAAGGAAAACAGCTTTCACATCGATACTTCAAAACTCACAGGTTGTATCAAGTACTATGCAGTTCTACTAGTGGTTATTAATGGGTTTATTAATGGTTTTTTGGTAGCTGGAAGAGTTTTAGAGGAGTAAGTTAAGTGGGATTTATTTATTTTTGCCTTGACTCGTGAACACCTTATTTAGTCTATTTCTCCTTCCTCAAATGCATTCTAAGAGCTATCAGAGACACTAACTAGGCAACGAAGCACTGACTATTAGTGTTCTAGAAAAGTTCACCCATTTGGAAAATGCTGGTGGTTTTAACAATTTCTGGCTCTTAAAGACTGGATTTACACTCATAGGATCAAGCGTGTATTCACCATCCTAATAGGAAACACCTATTTTTCTCTCTGCCATAGCACAGGAATTTCTGCAACACTTCTGCTACCTGAACAGAAACAAGAGTTTCTTTACCGGCTAGAATAATATCAGCAGATCCCTCTTGGAGAAAATTTCTGAACTTTAAATCCCCACCCAGAATTTCATATTTACCCGTTGGTGAATCCAAACCAAATCCATCCCTTTTTCAAATGCCCACTTCTCAATCGAAAGCTGTCTCTTACAAATTAAACATTGGATTTCCCAGGTTCTGGCTTCCATACATTTACTTATTTATAGCCTCAAAGAGAAACTGGTTGAGGGGTACAGAGAGGGACAGGGATGACATTTCCCACTGTGGGTGAATCTGGAAAAGAAAGAAAACTCCCCAGCTATTTACAGCATTGCTCATTACAGACCTAGATTTGGGGGTTAAGAAAGTCGTGCAAAGCCCACTCATTTTCAGCTCTCTTCAGGATGTTCCATGGAGGTATCCACAGATTGAATAGAAAAATAACAGTGTCCAAATGTTGTTAAGGAAAAAGGACAGAAGAATCTTCTCCATGTTTCCATAGGTACTTGTTTCTGCTGAAATTTGAACTTTACTTTGTATCTACTCTTTTCTAAAGATTTTTTACAGATTTTCTACCTTAAATCCTTGATCAATTTCCTATAAAGTTCTAGTGGAAAATCTCCGGGGAATGGTCTCCGAACTGAACCTCCTTGATCCCAGATCTAGGTGGCAAGTGGGCCCAATCAACTTCCAGGTACGGCAAATCAAAACAAGCATGATTAGCATATTCCAAAATCCCTTTTATTAAGCCAAGCCTCGAGTATTTAGCATGTAAATTTTTCCAGGGCCCTTAATGAAACATTACCATCAGCACTAACCTCTGAAAGCAAAGCAATAACAGATGCAATAGCATCTCCAGGGTGACTTCAGATTTTCATCCATATGAAGTAATTAATCCTCACTTTGTGTGTGTGCTCCGTTTTATTATCTTTCCTGTACTATCTACACTTACCAAGTAAAATAATTGGAAGCTTTAGCCCCCCAGTATTATTAACAGTACAGGAATGCACAGATTAAAAAAACATACATCCCTTAAAATGTTTATTCCTGGTCATTTCTTACCTTCATATTGTCTTAATTTAGCAGTGACAAGAAAATTCAGGAGGTTTCACGAAGAGCATTTTCTATACCCTTAATCTACCTCATACCAATCAAGAGAGGTGAAAAATGTTCTTTAACAATTAGAACTCCTTAGATCCATGTTGTGCATTAAATGGCAACTATGTAATTAAAAGGAACAAATTTAAAATCTGACAACAATTGGTGCATCTCCAGCATTTAAAATGATTCAATTATTAATAATTCATGCTCAAAACCCCATATGTGGGCAATGAAGCAGAAGGAGAGATGAAAACGAAGTCTGATCCATGACTAACCTTACATCTGTACAGAGCCTGACTAAACAGAGTTACAGCATTATGTTTTCCTCAACATTTACCCAAATACAGTAGGAAATCGTCACACCATAATATGTATTTGCAGTGATGCTCAACAGTTAGTTAATAGCATGGGGGTGGGGGAAAACCATGCTATTATACAGGAATCCAGATACACATACAGTTCCAGACCAAGTCCAATTGAATCAGAGTACTGGCTGGGTTAGATGCTCGAAAGATTTTAATTACATATGAGTTAAAGCCAAATTTGCTTCAAAAATTTCAGAGGACCCAGTCCAACCCTTTTGATTTTTGGTGCTGATTTAAAAAAAAAAAAAAAAAAAATCAGGAAGTTTTATCTCTAGTGCTGTACGGTCAGACTTTTAATGAGAAACAGTCATTCTTCTGAGATGCTAGTCTACATTTAAAATAGTAATTAGAAGATGATTCACATTGTTTCTTAGCTCACTTATTCCATCCAGCAACGTATTCTGAATGTTATTAATCTGCTCCCATGAATTCAGTCTGAACTAGAAATTTACACAAGCAACTCACTATACCATTGATGTCTTTGTATCAATTCAACCCAAAATTCAAACCCTAGTGAGATTTCATGTTAACCTACAACAAACAACTTAGTTACTTAATTCTTGATCTAGATTTTCACCTTTTTTTTTTTTTTTAACCTAGCTTTCTTGGCAAATTTGATGCTACAATAAGCTGCATGTGAATACGACAGCCATGACACGTTTGAATTAGTTGCAAAGCCACTTTTCAAGCCCAGCCCAATGAAGCTGCACATGTTATACCAAAGTCCTTGGGAGTCAAGAAGCTGTAAGAGAAGACTAAGGGGCACAGAAAGGGTAGAGCTGCTAATTCCTTGCATTAATAATAATAATAATAAAAAAGAATTTGTAACACTGCCACGTTGCTGAATGCAACTCTCAGAAGAGAGGGTCTGGTCTAGGAGACCTCCCCGGATAGAAACACACACAAACTCTGTCGTTAGAAATACAACACTATGAGGCATATGCAATCTATACCTCGCATTAAGGGCCATAGCTATTTAAGAAATAGCCCAAAATATATTTATGAAGGGTAAGGGAGGAACATACCCATATTTTTGCCATTAAAACATATAATTGATTTATGTGCATTAAAAGAGATTACAAAGTTAACGTTTTAAACATGGTCATAAATTTTAAAAAAGTGTCATAAATAGATTTGTTTACTCCTGTGACCTTTTTGATGTCCTGGTTTTAATCATCGCTCCATATGTGGGGGGGATGAGGGAAGAGACATGTTTATTCTGTGGCTGATTTATTACAAAATCAAGACCATTCAGATTCAAATTCCACCCCTCCTTAAATACATTGTTGCTGTTCTCTCTTTCGCAAAATTTACCACCACATGTAAAGGTCAAGTCCACTGGTAAAGTAATTCATATGGTTATCCAAATCCTACCCAAGCTATAAATTAATGTGACATAAACTGCCTACAGCGTTTCTTCTATTTCTAATGTTATACACAGGCAAGCCTAGCCTGCTGTACTCATAATTAAAGTGAAAACTGCATATGCCTCCCCCAAGAACACACGCACCAAACAGGAAGCCAATTAGTTCCAGGATGGGACCTGCTGAGGGAGACATAGCAATGGTCCGTAGCAAATACTAACTTTGGGCTTTCGGTGGAAAAAAAAGAGTAAGCACACTTTACTTCACAATTGCCACCTGTATCGCCATCCCAGAGAGAGAAGTGCCAAAGGAGGGAAAAAAGCCGCAAAATTTCTAATCAGAATCCTGATGTTCCTGATTTTACACAAAGCAAGCAGAAGAGCTGCAGGCTGGTCTCCTAATGCTCTGAAAATTAAGACTTACAGAAATCACATGCAAACATATTGTTTTCCAGAACTTGCCGTTTCCATAAAAATCCCAAGCCCGTGGTGGAACACGACGGATGCTCCGCAAACAGGCTTTACATTCTCTAGCCAGAATGAGTTTATTTATTTTGAAACCACAGACTGATCATCAGCGTTGCCCTCAAGAACAGTCAAAGGAGATTAAACCATGTTCTTTTCATTTGTGCTACAGCTAACAGTTTGATGAGTGAACTTAATACCATAAATAAACTGGAACAACTCACCCTGCAGACTTTGCTGGAAATGAGCTAATATGCACCTGCTGAAGATTCAACCCACAAGGAGGTAGTCTCCTTGGAAACTGCTCCCGACGGTCTGAAACGCAATGGAAACAGCCACTAAGAATACTTAGGTTTGTGGAAGTGCTGGGAAAGGTGGTGAAAGACCAGGATTTTGCCCCCAAAATTGTCTGAAGAAGGAACTCTCAAGCGTGTTATGTAGCATAAGTAGTTTAGGGAGCTCAGAGTAGTCCTGGAAAGAATCTATGTTAAGGAAGTCAAGAGGGACTTCAGAGCCTAAGATACGTCACTCATCCCTAAATCACAATTTCCTTCACTGAGACTATGTGGCTGAACCACCATCTTCAGGGCAGTTCAACCCATGAGAAAGCAGTTTACCCAGTGCAGCTCGAACTCCGCTCGAAGCCTGGACACTTAACACCACCTGCCAACATTCGCCTGTTCTCACACGCTTTTAGAACATGTCTCATTTTTTATTAGCATTACAAACAGCTACTTTCTGCTGTCCTCTCCCTCCTCCCAAGTCTTTCATAAAACCTGTCGACTGATTTATTCAAGCGCTTATCTTTTAACTTGCTGTCACTAGACAGGTGCACACTTGCAACGACTCTTGTAGCTGAGCCCATTTAACAGCTCTGGTAGGGGCCCAGCCCCGCACGGCACTGAGCCGCGCAGAAGATAGCGGCCTAAATACACACGAAAAGCAATGATTTAGGGCTCTCTCTCTCTCACAGGCAGTGCTCAGTGCCTTCGGCATCAGTTTCTTCCTCGTTAAGAAGACTGTAAAAGGACCATCCCATCCAACTATTTAGTGTTATTTTAATAGGCTGCGTTACATGAACTCGATACAGCGCTGGTTATCCGAGTCACGGGCCCCATTTGCTCCAGAGACTTCAATCGCAAAAAGCAGGGAAAAGTAAATCCCTGTAAGGCAGGCAGGTAAGAGAGTTTGGACAGTGGCAGTGTCCAGGCCTGTGTGATCTCCCTTGCTTATTCCAAACCCCCCTGACCACACCTGCACAATTTTCATTGACATTTTACTGTCAGAGGCTGGAGATGAAGGGAACAAAAAAAAAAAAAAAAAAAACCAAGAGCAAAAAGAAGAGCAAATTCAGAGATTCATTTATTTTTCAAAGTCACCAAGACAGCAAAGAAAATACCAAAGAGGTAATTCAGATAAAGGAAGCAGGTTGCAGAATCCCTCTGTGCCTGCCATTCTACATTGCTATCCCAGTCTAACCTTTCATAGGAGATGAATTTTGACACTCTGGGATAGCAGGTAGGACAACAGCCACAGATTATGCAGCCACATGCCAACTGCATTCCTCAGGAGCTGAAGCAGAAGCCAGCAGAGGCACACACATTCTCCACAGAGATCACTCTAACCACAGGTGATTCTTAGAAGATCTCGGAAACATCTACACATACTCCCTCTTCCGAGCAAAAACCAAGTTCACTTCAGAGAAAAAAAAAAAACACTTTAATGGAATGCAAAGAGAAAGTTTAAACTGTTTTAGTTCAGGGTGTCTTCCACCAGCTCTCCTACAGAAAATTATCCAGATCTGTGCATCTGAAGTCTGGGGTAATGCTTTTTGGGATATGAGAGAAGTCTTTATGAGAAGTATAGTCTTGGTAGTTTCAAAGACAGAGGATTGTGTTGTGAGCTCTATAGTGCTTCCTTCCAGTATCGTACAGCTGAATGCATGTCCTACAGCTACAGCCCAACAATTTAGCTAAAACATCCAGGCTCAATTCAAAAATCTTTATGTAGTGAAATGTTTACTATAACTTTTAGGAGGACTTACAACATCACTCTCACACACACAGAGGGTTGCACACAGCATGAACAACATCATACATAAAATTAACCATCAGCTCCTGTACTTTAAATTCCTTTGGATTCAAACAGTACGAGTGTCTGCATGAAACCCAAAATCCTAAAGTATTAGGAAACCTCAATAAAGCTTCTGAGTATAGTTTTTTAAACCCTAAAACATTCAACCCAATCACACCAAAACAAAACAAAGGATTCAACTAACTGGAGTGGGAAGCAATTCAAACCAGCAGTAAGTGCAAGTATATTTTCTTTCATTCATGTGGGATCATGACTACCTTTTCACTTTTTTGTTTCTTGACTGATACATCAGAAAAAAGATGACCTGTTCATCTCTAGGCAGACTCCTGTTAAACCCCTGGTGCCCACATTAACAGGTGTTTAAACGTCTTGCTTTCAGGCAATCTGCTAAATTAGCTCTCAGCAGTATTAGGTACTTAGTTTTGGACCTTATTCATCAGGATATCCTCATACCACAGACAAGGATCCCTTTTTTAAAAAGAAAACTATGTGCAACCAAGTCCCCCGCTTGATATGAGCCACAAAGCCAAGAGTGAACAATTCTAAGTTAGTACTGACAGAGACCACTCTCAGGGGAGGACCATGGGGTACTTTTGTGGCTGGGGATGTTTATTTTTTAGCCATGGTTATACTTGTTTGAGGTGGCACAGCTCTGTGCCTACCTCCAGCTGCTCTTCAGGGTCTCAGGTTTGGAAGGTGCCATCAAGCTTTGGTCAGAAGCAGAGCGCTCTGGCACACTCACCACTGTCAGCTTTGGGAAACAGTTGCATACCCAGGAGAAGACAATTTTTCAGGCACCCTGAAGGAGCAGCACATTTGAACGGAGGGGACCATGGGGTTTGGCGTTTTTGTTGCTTGCTTCAGGGCTGAAAGGAGGTTCCCAACCCTGTCATTTCATTTATGGATAAAGACACCCAGCACTTAGGACCAGATGTTTTTAAACGTATCCTATGCTGAAAAGATGATGGCTATTAATTTAATGAGACTCATACATAAATCATGTAAGGACAAGCATGATGAAAACAAACTTCTTCCAATTGACCAGGCTTACCAGTGCCATGCCACAGCAGGTTAGCTGTGTCAGAGGCACAGACATATGGGAATAACAACTATCCGCACTAACCAGAAAGAAATCTACAGCAGACTGTGAGGTGTGGGGATTTTGTTTTATCGTTTGGAGGATTAAGCAGGGACTGAGGCCTCCAAACCAGACCTGAGGCCTCCAGGCAGAGCGGGCCCCAGCCACGGCCTGCAGGGAGGTGCAGGAGGGTGGCCCGGCTCAGGGCCGGCTTTTTCCTTCCTTCAGGGAAGATTTCTACCCTGGTCCTGAGGAAGCTTTCTCACAATAAACCCTTTACTGCAAAACTATTCAGGATTGACCCAAAACCTGGAAGTTTCCCGTCAAAGGGAGGGGCTGGTGTGGATCAGGGTGGGGAGCTGCTGGAAGGGGGGCTGCCCCTGCCCCACAGCTCTTCCCAGCCCTTTCTCTTCTTCCTCACAGCATTGTCATAAAACTCAATTTCCTTCAGCTCGTTAGTTAAGCAACCGAGCTTCACGGGGGCTCTTGTTCAGTCATTTCCTCAGAGCAGGGTTTCCCCCCTTCCTCGCCTTGATTGACACTGGATCTGTTTCAGACCATAAAGAACGAGTGAAACCTATGAGCCTCGAGCCCCAGGGCCAGATTTACAGGCAGAAAGAGAATTCTGTGATCTTTTTCCATGTATTTGTTGTTGCGGGCAAAGTAGACCTCTTACTCTCAATCTGGAGACGCTTTTATTGGTTCACCTTTTCTCTTATGTCCTTAAAGATTTGGAGTCACAGCAGAGGCGAGGTGGGCCCGGGACTCAGTGAAAGCTCTTTGCTCTCAGATTCCCACTGTAAGGACAGACGGACAGATCTTGGCTGGTATAAATCAGTCTGGTACCTGCAGCCGAAGAGCTGGATCAGTTCTCTAGTTTCACAACACATAGTTAAGCGTTTCAGAAAGAAACGTTTTGAACAATTTCCCTCATCAAACGAGATAATGTTAAAACACCGGCAGATAATAATTCTTCTAGAAAAAGTCCCAAATTGAACAGCTCCTCCCATTAGAGTGTTTACCTTGATTTGAAACTGATCTCAAGTTGGACAAGGCACACAGTAAAGTTGTCCTTGCTCCTTTGGTTAATTACCTTTACTGCTCCTGAATTTGGGGAAAATTTGTTGTTTTCTGACTGCTACTTCCAAGAATTGGATCTCACTCTGGCCAGCTATTAGGTAAGACACTTTTTCATCTATAATACACCGATGCACAGTTACTACTCAAATAGCTACCACGGTCACAATTTACTGACAGTAACTCATCTGAGACACAATGCCACAGACAAGTCCTTTTTCCTTCACGCTGAAAAGGATTAAGGATGCTCAAATACACAGCTGCATCTCTGCTCAGGGGTACTAGCTGCTTGAACTGCGTGCGACGGCAGATGGCTGTTTCACAGCTGAATATTTACTACGTCCAAATTCTCCCTTTGAAGGTACTTGTGTGATTAATTTGCTTTTTATCCAACTGTTAAACAAATTAAAGTTATTATGAGGTATGGAAGAACAGGGTTCATTCCATTTCCAGCCTTCTGAAAACAAATATCATAAGGGTAAAGATGTAGGAGTTTCCTTGACTACCTAGTATTCTCTTAACCTTAGCTTGATTGTGTCAGATCAAAAAAAGAATTCATTACTTTCACAACAAGAGTATTGTTTGCAAGACACAGACCTCTGCTTAGATCTGAGGGAGAAAAATAATAATGAGAATCATCTTCAGAAAAGGGCCAGAAGAGAATAAATTGAGAAAGTTAGAATCATAGGTTCATAGAATCGTTTGGGTTGGAAGGGACCTGAAAGATCATCTAGTTCCAACCCCCCTGCCAAGGGCAGGGACACCTCCCACCACACCAGGTTGCCCAAAGCCCCAACCAGCCTGACCTTGGACATTTCCAGAGATGGGGCAGCCACGACTTGCCTGGGCAACCTGTTCCAGTGTCTCACCACCCTCAGAATAAAGAATTTCTTTCTGGTGTCTAATCTAAATCTCCCCTCTTCCAATTTAAAACCATTGCCCCTTGTCCTGTCACTGCACTTCCTGACAGAGTCCCTCTCTGGCTCTTCTCTAGGCTCCCTTCAGATATTGAAAGGCTGTTATAAGGTGAGTTGTTGGCTCAACAACTCCAACTGTCTCAGCCTGTCCTCATAGGGAAGGTGCTCCAGCCCTCAAGCTCATCTTTGTGGCCCTCTGCTGGACCCGTTCCAAGAGGTCCACATCCTTCCTGTGTTGAGGACTCCAAAGCTGGACACAGAGCTCCAAGTGGGGTCTCACAAGCGCAGAGTAGAGGGCTAGAATCACCTCCCAAGACCTGCTGGCCACTCTTCTCTTGATGTAGCCCAGGATGCAGTTGGCTCTCTGGGCTGCCAGTGCATGCCGTCGGCTCATGTTAAGCTTCTCATCCACAAGCACTCCCAAGTCCTTCTCCTCAGGGCTGCTCTCCAGCCATTCTCTGCCCAACCTGTATTTTTGCCTGGAATTGCCACGTCCCAGGTGCAGGACCCTGCACTTGGATTGGTTAAACTTCATGCAATTTACATGAGCCCACCTCTCCAGCCTGTCCAGGTCCCTCTGGATGGCATCCCTTCCCTCCAGCGCATCAACCACACCACCGAGTTTGGTGTCATCAGCAAACCTGCTGAGGGTGCACTCTACCTCACTGTCCATGTCTCCAACAAAGATGTTGAACAGCACTGGTCCCATTACTGACCCCTGAGGAACACCATTCTTCTTGTGCCCTGCTGTGTTGTCCTTCCAACTGATATCGGGGTGGCTGAAGTCCCCCATGAGGACCAGGTTGTGCGAGCGCAATGCTGCTCCTGTCTGTGTTCATGACAAACAGAACAGGCAGCCAGAAGTAACCCCTCTGTGGATCTTTCCCCACCCTCAAGAGCTAATTCTGTTCTGCGTGAAACCTCTAGGGGTGGCAATATTGCCTCTCCATTAAAATAAATGGAAAAATTCCAAGCGCCACCAGCTGGGGTGGGACTTGATCCTGAGAAACTTCTTTAGCCTCAGCTAAACAAGAAGCATGATCTAGATCCTGCTCAGCCAATAGCACTTTTGCCTTCATTTCCTGCGCACCTCAGAACAGGTTCCTGCTTTAAACTCTTTCATTACTGCTTTCCCTGCTGGGGCCTCCTGAGAATTTTTCACTTTGAGACCATGCAGAACATGAATACATTCAAAAATATTTTTTTAAAAGGAAAAAAGTAGTCTTTTTAAAACAGGGGAAAGGAAAAAAATAAAAGGAAAAAAGCCTTCCCCTTGCTAAAGAACATAGCCTACGTTCTACCTGGCAAAGAAGAGAGCTGAGCTGGCTTTACTAATTTGTCCAAAGTGCTTGGAGATCTTCTGATGGCTTTTGATGAGATACCGAGTGTTATTACCGCATTATTTTGCTCTGCTTCCCGAAGCGGACTTTATGACAAGATTCTCAGGGAGCTCCTGTGGAGAGCAAAAATGTAACTTTAACTGAGCTGTCTGAGCGCCTGACATTAACCTTTCCAAACAGGCTTTGTTTTCTGCTCAGGGCAGGGGTTTATTAATTGGTTGAATGAATCAGCCAGCACACCGAGGTATTACAAATACAACCACTTATCTCCTTACATTCAGTCTGGACATCTAAGTGCCTGAACTTCTATGCTTTTACCTCCAGCAGCTTAAAAGGGGACTAGTGCGTGCATTGCTGGGCTTGTTTTTCTCCCTGAAGCCTGCAAGCTGCATCATGCCAGAACATGGAGTTCCTCTTAAATATCAAAACTTTCAGACAGCTAAGTTCCTAAAGCAAACACCACCAAAGAATATGACGGCCCACACACCTTTAGGGCACTTACATTACAGACATCAGTACATGTCAGAAAGGTTTAAGATGGGATAAAATAAACAGGTATAGAGTTATTGTCCTTAATTATCCTATGGATTTTCCCCTTTTCCATCCCCCGTGGCTTTTTTTTTTTTTTTTTAAACGCAGAACCAGAAAAACATGAACTCTCAGTAAGTCTAGGATCACGGGGAGAGTCAGAGCAGTTGGACAAAATCAGCCCAGCATGACTCACAGCAGAGCCAACGGGGGCTTTCGGGGAGACCACCCACCACAGATGTCTGCAGACCCCACCAGTGCAAACTAGACCAGTCCCTGTAGAGTCCGTGGAAAGAAACCTTTTCAGAGCCTCACTCAGGCAGACTGCCTCGTACAGACATCACTACCATCTCCCTGCGTTAGTCATTTATGGAGCCATGCTCCAGCCATCCCCGAGTGCCACAGAGCTACAGAACCAAATCTACAGCAGGCCCTGTGGAGCATGAACACTGCCCACCGTGGCTCTAAGAGTATCAGCCAGGTCCCCCCCAACATACAGATGAAAAAACATCAAGGGTATTCCCGCTCCTAGACAATGGGAACATTTAATTTCAATAAACTTCACCATTCTGCACAGTAAGTACCAGAACCCTCTTTTTCTTTCATGGACTTCTCAGGAAGACTCTGTAGGTGTTGTACACAAACACTACCTCGTCACCTCCCCGTCCCTTTTCCTTCTCAGTTCCATCCCATTACTTCATTTCAATGCCTAATATAGTATATAGGAGAAGGAGGATATAATGACAGTTTAAAAATACTGTATATTTTAATTGCTAAATAAATCTAAAACCATCGTCTCCTATCACCCCTGTTGCAAGTGCTAGCTGCACAAATGACTTGGGTAGCTGCATCTGAAACTTTAATAAATACATTCAAAACAATTCAATGTAATGTTTGCATCATTTATTCCCAGCAGAGCCTTTAATCATTGTACAGCTTTCTCTTTATTATTGATTAATGCATGCCAGGTATGTGCAAAATAAATAACCTGCAGGACTTGGATTTATGTATTGGAGATAATAAAAAACAACCCAAACCCAAGTGTGAATTGTTCCACTGTTCAATTCAATTTTCTGGAGATATAAATGAGCAAGAATGATTTCACAATTTGGGAATACTTTCTACTAAGTCTCCGCAGTAGCTTTACCTGATGGCAGCACACTCAGAGAATCAATGCCCATAGAAAAGAGTATAAAAAAAAAATTATATAATACAGTATTTTTATTATAAAACAGAATCCTGGTGAGTTTCTCATTGATATTGTTCTTGTATGTTTATCAATATATGCACCACAGAGAATATGTATTATACACTGCCATCCTGTCTTAGTCAAAGACACGGGATGCAGCAGAGGGCAGGAAAGAAGATCAACTGAACAAGGATTTGTCATGATAGACAAAAATCACAGAATTTGTCTATCAGATATTTTTCCTTCTAACAGCACAACCCACCATTTAGATATATGATAAATTAAACAGTCCAAAAGTGCCCTGAGTTGCTGGATGGATTTGCCTTATCAAGGTGGCCTTAAACACTCTCTGAAGCAATCATAATCTGTCTTTTCAATAAACAGAGAGTAGCTTACTCTCTAGTTAATTGATATCGCTATACGACCAGTTTGTTTCAAGGATCTGAATTGTTTGGCTGTAAATGGATTTTTCTCAAAGGCAAGTTGTAAAAAATGTATTAACCTTCAACATCAAGAAAAAGAAATTACTACCTAACAAAAAAAAAAAAAAAAACAAAAAAGCTGTTCTCACCAATTTCATCATCACTGAAATTTCAGGCTCCTCATCACTGTTTCTGCATTTGAAAACAAAGCAACATTTTAAGAAATATTGACGTCTGGCTCTACAGTTATTCATGCAGAGATTTCTTTGAAATTTAAGTGAAGTTTCCAAAAACATATACAGGTGTGAGGAGCCCAGTCACTTCAGGATTAGCTGTTCCTCAGAAACCTTAGCAATGATATGAAATTTGAAGCTCTTCTTGAACTTTTCTACTAATTCAGTAATTACTGCTCTGCCTGAAATTGGCCTCTTTCCTGTAATTACTCGGCGTGTATTTTCAATCAAAGAGGTTAACACCCGAACTTAGCTTCCTATTAACACCCAAGGTGGAATTCTTGTTTAAAGCTTAATAAATCAAGGACTTTTCCCAGCGTAATATTTCACTAGCCCACAGATGCAAACACACGGCACATGCTCCGGACATCTGAAGATCTGCAGCAGAGCACGGTCAAAGCACGACCAGCTCATCAGATTTGTGGAATATTGGGATAACACGTTTCACCTGGGGTCAAGCAGGTTGCCTTAGAGCACACAGGCACACCTCTTGCCTTCTCCCCAGCTACAGTGAAAGCTTTTCACTGATGCAATTCGGCATCCACCGAGATGGCATTCCTAGTTTCAGCACTGAGAAATATGTATAGAAAAAAAAACTTTTTACACACTTGCACAACCGGAAACCACATTTCTTTACAATCTAGCTTCAAACTTACAGGCAGGTGTGCAATCCTCCTTAAAGAGGGGGAAGTACATCTTTTTAACCACCTGTTTTAAAATGAGCGTCCTGATCGAGATGGACAGGGGCAGGGACAAAGGGCAGGTGAAGTGAGCAAGGTTATGTTAGACATGTGATATTAAAAAAAATTGAACAAATGATTAGCTCTTAGGATAAAAGAGTGTAATAATATACAGAGGATTGCTCTCTTCCAACTGTCATTCTAAGTGAAACCCTATGACCCCAGTGCCTTCCCTAAAGCATCTCCATGATGAATTCTAGACAGTTAATCTTGAAACATTTAAGGAAGCAAAGCTGGCAGGCATTTTGCTTGAGGAAGGACTGAATTAACAACTAAAGATGGTCAAATTGCCCCATGTTCTCTACGGAATGATATTGTTGCAAGAGCCTGATTGCAAAGACATGTCATTGTGCTGTGCCAGGCTTTTCACAGTAGCAAAAGACAACTCCTGTTGCTTGTAAGGCTGCCGCCTTTGGCTCAGGAAATATTTGAGTCCAAAACTGCTAAAGCCGAAAGAATTTCTGGAGCAGCGTTGCCATGTGCCTGCATTGTTCTGACGTGCCTCCCCAAGCACCTTCCCCTGGCCACTGCTGGACACGGGACACACATCTCCACAGACCTTTGCTCTAACCTCCTATGGCAGGTTTTATGTTCTCCCGTGTCCTCTGTCGGGTGTTTTATTATTTTCCTTTAGAAGTATGTTAGTTTCCATGGAAACAATTATGCCGCTGACATGTACGAGTTTAATAATGTCCTCCGGAAACATTCACAGTCAGTTCACAAAAGGGCAAGATGTTTTTATGAACGTAGGTGTTTAAGCAAAGGTACTGTTAAGGCGACAAAAACAGGCTCATGGGTTTTCCAAAGCGGTAGGTAATGACTGCATTTTCATCGCCGTCCCTTATTTCAGGCTCTCCATCAAAATGCTTCCCTTTCAAGAATGTGAGCGTTGAGCCCTTGAGAACAGGATGCAGAATGCTCCGAAACGTATCACCCGCTCCGGGAAATGTTGTCATACCCAATAAGCTCTCTGGTCATGACTCCGTGAGAGTCTGTACACAGACTAGTTTGGAAGCCTTGGCATAAATACAATTCTCTCATAACCCAGTGCTGGGAGAATTACTATATGGCAGGAGCTAAAGGGGAGGGGGGAAAAAAAAAAAAAAAAGAAGAGACAATATTCATATAATTACTCCTTTGACTGCAGAACAAACCACAGGACAATGTGATATTATACTCACTGCTCACCAGCCCACATTTTAGATCAAAAGAAATAATAATCTTGTCATGGTATAAAAATATTTCCACTTTTAACCCAATAATCAAGATAGTGCTTCTCAGATAAATGGGAGCCTTGAGAGCCAACCTGTGAATGCTTCTTCCTTGCATGGAAAGAGAAGGATGGAAGGAGAATTCCTCCTTTTATAGCCCCCACGGCAGCTCCGAGAGCATTTCTGTGTGCTGGTCCATGGATGTGCAGAGTCCACCCAACAGCAAGAGAGGGAGGAAGAGATGGGGCCACAGCTTTGGATAGAAGGTGGAAGGAAGGAGAAGGAGCTTCACCCAGGGCACACAACCACCAGCCCCTGCCCTGGGCTTCACCACGAAGCGTCAGGATGGCTCCAAAGGCTGATGGCACTGCATAAGCCCATCTCCTGATCTCTGTGTGCAGGCCCCGTTGCTCGGTCACCCTTTCTCTCTCACCATCTCTCCTACTACAGCTCTACAAAGCCAATGTGCAACCAAATCCATGCATGAAGGGAGGCTGGGTGATAGCTTACCAGCTGGGAGAGCCCTAAAGGAGGTCAGGATTTTGAGCTGCGTTTTGAAAAGGTACAGAGGGAATTAGCATGGGACACCAAGGTAGGCAAAGTGTTCCAGACAGCTGATGCGGCTGCAGTGGGAGATGCAATTTAAATTCGCTTTAGCATTAATTGTCAGGAAAGGATGAGATCAGTGTGTGAACCAGGAGCACCGTGCAGTCAAAAGTTACAAGCCCGAGTTGTTGCCACAAAGTAGCTGAACGGCTTTTCTTTTGAAAAGATTAGACTTCAAAGAATTGCAGAATAAGATACACGAGAAGTGGCATGTGCTTTTGCTTGATAATGTTTGATTTTCAGCCACCCTCTCCCCAGCTCTATCACACTGTAAATTCTTAACACTGAAGTTGCAACTAAGTAGCTGTTTTATAAGATAAATGACTTGGAATACGAAAGACTTTGACCAAAAAAAAAAAAAAATAGGGCTGCATAAAATGGATTGAAAGAAATGTGAATAGCAGAAAACGTTAACCAGTGTAGCAGACCGAGGTTTTGCATACTCCTTGACCAGAGGAAGTGAATGCAAAGTAAGAGATCAACGTGTGTCCAACAGGTTAACCCAGTGGGATGACATTTGCCTCCCAGAAATACAGCATCCGAGCCGGACTGTGGGGCTCTGCTGGACCTTTTCCCCCTGTGGAAGGGTCTTAATTCTCACCGAAACCAGAAGGAGCGTGTGTCACTGAAATGTTTATTAACTGGGGCTTAAGTGCTTCAGGATTGATGTTCCCTGATGCAAAGAGAAGGAAACTGAGGTTGAGCCACCAGTGACCGAGCTGCAAGAGAGAAGGCAACAGGAATATTCCCTCTTGAGGCACAAGGGGCCTTGCTAGGACTTGCTTTTGTTCAGACACATTTCTTTGACAGCAAGAGCCATTCTCTGCCCAGCTCAGTGGGCCGTGGGGACCGAAGAAAGCCAAAGGAAAGAAAAACTGCACAAGGACTGCAGTCTGTTTGGAAACTGGGGCAGGCCTTTCCCAAGACATGGCTAGTTTAAGAACTGAAAGTGTATTTCCCCTTTTGTTTGTCCATATCTAATGAACTAAAGGATTTCTGTGACTTAACTCTGTAAAAAGGGAGAGGCAGCTTCAAGGGAGCTGAAAATAGGACAGTGAGCTAGAAGAGGAATTATATCTCCTTTTAGGATAACTGCCACTAATAATCTCACCATGTTCAAGCCACATATTCACGTAATAGAAGTTGGAGCATATTTACATACCAGGGAGCCTGGAAAATGTGTTTTTTCACTCAATCTGAATGTTCCCAGAATTTCTGGTTTGGGAAGTAATTCCCCCCCCCCTCCATGGATCAAGAGGCAGTAAATATTTCTAAGCGCAGCAAATGAGCCCAAAATCCTGAAAATATTTAAGTAGTAAAAAGCACAGAGTAAAACAAAACTGTTTAGAGAGGGAGGAAAAATTAAAAAGCCACATCTTTGTACTTATCACTAAGATCAACTACAGCATCTACCTGGGAGTCAATAGTGCCAAAAGCCTCAAATCCCACACGAACCAAGGCTGAGGTGGCCAGGAAATCCTTTCCCCTTCAACAAGTCAATTCCCTGGGAACAAGGAAATTCCCACAACAGCTGAGGAGGAACCACACACCGGGTGTTTTGGCAGCCAAGACACAGCAAGGAACATCTCTCCTAAAGAGGCAAAATCAGTCTGGAGTCTATTGCAAACTTCCTCTGAACACAGAGCTTTTCCCTGAGCAAGAAGTGCACCAATTTAAAAAATTAATAGCAACAATTTGCTCAGTAACTTTGGGACAGGGAAGGGAAGAGCTACCTATACAGCAAGAAGAAGCTTCTTATTTTATTTTTTTGCAAAGGATTCATATGCCACGACCCATGAGTGTGTGGCATAAAGCCCTGAGTAAGCAAATGACTTCAAATTATCCAGCAGTAATTATGAACGAGAGAATGCACGCTGGAGGTGGGATGAAAGAAAATTAAGAGAGATTAATATGAAATATAAGATTATAATTAGACATAGGTATCTGTTTTCTACCTGCTTTTGCCCATGGGGAATTTGGAAAAATAAATACTTCTATTAAATAAAATTCTCAACGCCAACAGAAAAGCAGGGCAACTTTTTAAAAGCTATGACAACATGTGCCAGATGGGCTGTGTTGCAATGGGTTTACATTTCGACATGGAATGGTTGTAAGAGAACGCAGCCTGCTATAGCATGTTTTGGCAATATCAAGAAAAAAAGAAACTTAAAAAATTCATACCAAGGGGAAGCAAAATAAACAATGCACTGCTCCTGTTTAAGGACAGTCTGCAGAAGCTCCCATGCGTGAGGGTTGCTAAGAGAAGATCCAAATATTTTAACACCAGAGGAAAAAAAAAAATATATATATATATTAAAAAAAAACACCAAACAGATTCTTCCTCTAAGGAAGACCCGGTTTGAACACAGCTCCTCTGCTCTGTCAGAGGGAAAGCAGATCCCGATGGCTGAACTGGTCCCTCCCTCACCTTGGCAGCTCTCTGGAGGGTGGGAAGCAGAGAGTCGGTCATCCCCGAAGGCAGGGCCAAACGCCGGAGCAGAACAGCTCACTCTGGTAGGCGAGACTGAATATTGATTCCCCAAAAGGTCCCGTTAATCCTCGCACCTTGTCTGCGGTGCCACCAACCACCTCCGCTGAGGCCACTTCCCACTGACAGATGCAATAGTTTTAAGCACACTTCTCAGTTAAAGCAGCGTTTCACTCCCCTGAAAATTCCAATCCCTGTTCTCTAACACATTTCTCTACTTGTCAACGTACACTTTGTGCACCTCTGAAAAAGCTGGTGGAATTTCTTTGCAAGAACAGAACCTTTTTTTTTTTTTTTAAATATTCAGATACACGTATAACTTTCTCTCCTCAGTCGCAATTCCCATGAACATCACCCAACTCTGAGCTCTGTTTTCAGGTTGGACAGATCTCAAAAGACCCTAAAGCAAGTTACTGTCATGAATCTCTAGAAGTCTAGGATGAGACTCTTCAGAGCAGGCTCTCCAAGAATAAAACATCAATTCACATAAGCCAAGACTTGATACTGGCCAACCAAATGCAGCAGAGGGGTTGGTGCTTCTGTGTGTAACTGCACTGTAGAATTAGTTTCTTGGTTGTACGTGGAATCACACAACCCTGCTAGAACTGGACATTCACTGGGCTTTGTGTTTCAGCCCCATTCCATCAGGACCTGCGTGATCTAAATTGATTTTGATTTCAATAGGTTGTGGCACTTGCTGTTCCCAGCAAGATACTTTGGGCACAGATTGCCTGTTGCCTCTTTGAAAGAATGGAAGTTTATTGTCCACCTGCAACAGGCTTCTCTTTCTACCCCTAAACATCAGCACCAACTCTTAAGGCTCAGGCATCCATTGTCCCCCCCCCAAAAAATTAATACTCTGTTCATTTATTTAAGACTACAACACAGTGAAGTCCCACATAGCTATCAGCTCTGTTTAAAATAATATAAGACATCTGTGCAATCTATTTTTCTGCACTGGTTCTCTCTTCAACAGCATTTTCTGCAACTAGATCAAAGCCTCTGGGAAATTTGTGGTCTTCACGGACATTTCTTCTGCCATACCAGAGATGCACGTGCACTTCCACAGACAGTCACCTCTTTGCTTCTCCTCCTCTGCCTGCCCTTTTCTCCCTGCATAATTGCCTTCAACTCGGCTGGTCCAGCAGTTGGAAACAATATTATATGCTACAAGTGTGGGATCATACCCTCCTGCCCAAGATTTCCACAGCTAAGGAAGTTCCTCCTCTTCTGACAGAAAAGCCAGCTGGAGAGGTTTCGGCTCCCACCTTTTCTCTCCTCCCCTTTCCACCAGCAGAAGTATTTGTGAGGCTGCAGCAATTTGGCTTATAGGTGTTGGCAGAAGTGATGGGGATAGAACTCCTCAAGCAAGCGTTGCCACCAAAGACAACACGATGTGAAACTGGGGACTAATTGCCTGTCAGGCCTTCCACTGGGTTGAGAGATGAGTAAGAATGTCAGGATCTCACCAGCTGTCAGGGCTCTAAGCGCAAAGAAGTTATCTTTAATGGCATTATTGCTGATAAATAAACAATTGTCTGTCACTCATTACTGCACGCAGGTCCTTGCATCTCTCTGAAATGCTGAAAAACAGCATCTTACAAACAAGGAAAATGAGTTATTAAGCAATTGGAAAATGATTATACAATTATGTTCTGTTCGGGTACCATTAGTCACAAGGAAGATGGAACAGATCCAAGCTTTAAAAGTGAATTACTCATACAAAACCATGTCTGCTGAGAGTCGTTTCTCCTCTAGGGTTCAATATCCATAGCGCAAGATTTTCAGAGGAGGAGATGAAGAAGGGCGTTATGATAGAGCGTAAGCACAGGAGCCAGGTTTGGGTTCTATTCCAGCCGGCAGTGGCGAGCGAGTTGCAACTGGCACGACGTCTGAACTGGTTACAGACAGACCAGTGATGCTGGCAGAGCCAAGCTGGTTTGCAGCAATGCGGAAACCGGCTCCTGCCTCCCCTCCGAGGAGGTGGGCAAGAACCAAAAAATCAGTCGGTCCCTTCGTTCCCAGGTTCCCAAACCAGCAGTCACCCCACGGTCACAGTCCGTCCTGCACGCAGAGGGGGTACGTTCACTTTAAACTCAGCCCTCTCCCTTCATCTGCCAAGGCTCCTCTTGATGGACCACTTTCATGCCGAGCTCCGTAACCTCCGTGCACTCCACCTCCTCAGCGAGATGAGGGTGGCCTTGACTACGCCGTTAGATCTCTGGCAACTGCTTTCCGGCTCTCCATCCTACAGCAGATTTCATTAATTTTTTTTTTTTTTTCTTCAATGCAGTTTAAATTCCAGTTTAAGTTTTCTGGTTGTCTTTCCTGCCCGTACGTTCCAAACATGCTTCAAGTTCATTCTTGTGTCAGCATTAAACATTTCACACAGGTGTGGCCTCAGCAGAGCCGATGATAATTACGCACTTTCCCTGACCTTTTGCCCAACCTTGCTGTAAACTGGCACAGTATCTCCCCCCTTTGCTCCCCCCCCCCTAAAAAAAGAGTGATTTTGTAATATAATACACAGCCTTAAACTGTGTTGGGGCTGCCGTGCTGCTCCATCGTGTCTCTTGGAATGCTTTTTAACGTGGTAAATGAGAGGCTGTAATACAGGACAGGTAATAGACAAGATTACAGATTGTGTCTTCTTGTCATTAGCTGAAACCAAGCGCTATAACAAACATCATCGATTCCCTGCCAAAAACAACATCAGGAAGTTTCAGCTGTAGGTAGCAGAGGAACGGAGAGGGTTAATAAATGAAACCAAACCCCTAGGGTTGATCCAGTACAAGTTTAATCATTGAGCCTACTCTGATTTCATCCCTTCACTTCCTCCTCAGGCAGGCATCAACTTACAGCAAGTACCTTCTTTTTCTCAGCTACTGTCTTCTTATTTTGTTTCACTAAACACTTCAGGACATGAATTCCATCCCCGGGACTCTCTCGTGCTTGTAACGCTATGCAACTACATCATACGGAGGAACCCGGGCTTAAACCCCGCATCTAAGCTCCCCTGGCTGGTGAAGAAAGATGGGATCTGGCTCTGTCACGGGGTTTTGCAACCCTGCTCGCTGAAAGCACGCCCAGGAGAAGGGCTCCAGCCCGGACTCTGAGTCACGGGCTGCACCAGGGCTGGAAATCCGTCTCCTTGCCTGGACAAACCATTGTTTGAAGAGACTCAGCCAAAGCCCCGGGCACATCCCTTCAGCTCCCTAAGCCAGTCCCTCCCTGCCTGTGGTGCCAGGGTGGTTGCATGGCTGGGTGCAGCCGCCTCCACCGCTCCCACCGCCGACTGCCAGCATGGGGGGTAGCACCAGCCCAGCCTGCCCCGACCCGTTCCCGAGGAGGACAGCAATGAAACCTGCAGCCAGGACCTTAATCGTGGTAGCACAGTTCAACTAATAGCTTCTCCCTCCTTGCAAAATTCACTGATACATCCTCATGGAAACACACTGACGTTTAGTCAATTATATTCCAGTGGATGCCCCATCCCTGGAGGGGTTCAAGGCCAGGCTGGATGGGGCTTTGAGCAACCTGGTCTGGTGGGAGGTGTC
>JAOTQQ010000052.1:1280370-1324493 GCA_026546715.1 Gallinago undulata
GGATGCCCCATCCCTGGAGGGGTTCAAGGCCAGGCTGGATGGGGCTTTGAGCAACCTGGTGTGGTGGGAGGTGTCCCCGCCCATGGCAAGGAGTTGCAACTGCATGGTCTTTATGGTCCCTTCCAGCCTGAACTGCATAAAGATTGTCCAGTAAAAGTATTGAAGTGCGGGGTTTCCTTGAATGAACTCCAGTACAAATCCCATGAGCCCCATCAGGGCTTCAGCCAGTCAACACCTGCCCAGAATGTCAATCCCTGCCCGGTATCAACCCACGGAAAACTGCCCTCAACCCCCATGGCATTCTGCCAAATCCCATCAGCTGAGAAACTGTCCTGATGAGCACGGTGTTCTCAGCGATGATTCACCCTCCTCAACATCGCCATTAGTCAGAATATTTTTCAGAAGCAACTTTAGCACGGTTCAGGAGCTCTTTAATAAACATACATTTAGATAAGCCCTCTCGGGGCAGGGAGAGAAATGAAGGAGGCCCACTACAAGTTAGAAACGAAGTGTGGCAAAACAATTCTGCAAAATGTTTTAAACTTTACAGAATCCTCTCCCCACAGAACCTCAGGGGTTCACATTAAACACCATCCATCAGACCACCTGGGGCTCCCCTATGATTATTGCAGCTGCACACTGCAAGCTCCAGTAGAAGAAATGTTCCCTTTTATTGTAAGAAAGTAATAGGGCATAGCCCAAGTCTGCCAGGAAAAAATGCACAAATCAAAAGCAGACCTTGCACAAAATCAGCTTCTGATGTATTCGTTTGCTCCGGGTGGATGTGACAAGCTGACAGTCAGAATCACTTTGTCCTCATTGATCACCAACGCTTTTGCCAGCAAGGTGAGTAGTATGTGGAACGACCAATTCTAAAGAAGCCTCAGTTCAAGGGAAAATAAAACCAAGACGCGTATTTTATTTTTGTATCTTCTCCTGAGCGGATTTGAGGAATTGGGAAAGGCGCTGGACTCTCGGCGCTGAAGGATGAAGCTCTCTCCCAAGAGCACACACAGCTTAGACAGCGCTGCCACAGCCACCACGGCTCTGTCTGCTCCTGGAAGATGTCCCCACGGGTCAGCAGCAAGTCACCCCCAGGCCAGGGCAGTCTGTGGCTTCTAGCCTGTTCCTAAGCCCTATTTTCATTACCAAAGAAGGGTGTCAACTGCTGAATTATGGAGATGACACACACAGATGCACAAAGCCTCAAAATATTTACCCAAGAAAAGTGATGGAAAGAAAATAAAAATAGTAGTCTTTTCCCAGTAATTTAATAGTAAAACCCTCACTGCTCTCTTTATCCAAAAACTATCATCATTGATGGGGGGTGGAAATCTGTCTTATGAGAACTTCTCCTCAGAGAAAGGTTATGGCCAGTTTGCCTCAAACATCTCCTTTGACACCTGCATTGCCCAGAAAGCCAGAGGCTGGTGGAGCCTTAATGTGTCCCTACAAAAATCTTTGGTAACCAACCTGATGAGGAACGTATCATCACCATCAGCTGGCTAGAAGGAGGATCACGAGGACACATCTTGAACAGCCTCTCTAGGGACCCTCCAGACTTCCTTTCCATGGAAGGGTCCTGCCTCGCTCCCAAGACCACTGGGACGGTGTTTGAAACATGGAACCACTCAGACTGCTCTGCAAGAAGCCCTTCCTCTTATTGCAGTGATGACATCTCCTCTCCCAGGCATCATGGCCCAACCATGGGCTTAATTTAGTGTCTTGTCTGGGGGCTTTAACAATATACGCAAAGTATGGCAGAACGCATGCACAGATTTGAGGTTTAGTTTTTTTGTTATTACTACTTTTTTATATATACACACACATACAAAACCAGCACAGAATGTAAGAGCCGGCAGCAATAAAGTGGTTAGTTCACTCTAAGGTAATTATTTTTTAACTTTAGTCTTCTCCTAAGAAGCTGGCAGCTCGTTGGGAGAAATATCTGATGGCCAAGAAAAATAAATCAGCAGGCAGGAGTTTCCCGCTGTTGTGGCTCATCGACAGTGCTCAGGTAGCAGCGAAGTAGAAGCAAACCTGCAGAAAACATCCTAAGCCAATGTTGGTTGGGGTTTTTTTGTTGTTTGTTTTCTTTTTTTTTTTTCAGGCAGCACTAAAGCTGTCAAAGTAGCCTTTTGCTGCATCTGACAGGTAGGAAATAAATCTGGAAGCCTACCAAAGGAGAAAAGGTTCTGGTTGGAGCACGCTGCGCTCTGCTATTCTCACGGCAAAGAATGGATGGCCGGGACTATCACAGTTGAGTAAAATATAAGTCAACCCCAAGGACATTTATTTTTTTTCCCATATCTACAGCAGGAGCTAAGCAGGCTCTTTGCAAAGGTGGCTACACTAGAACCCCAAAGCGACCTCATGCTACCTTCAGACAGGGTTTCCCATTCTCAGGCAGAGAACGGCACAGTCAGGGCAGAAAGTCTGATCTCAACCACGCTTCGTTAGGCAGCCGACAGGAACGGGAGGAGCTGGAGCATGGCTGCTGCAGGAATGGGAGAAGGAGGACTTGAGAATCACCTCAGAACTCAAGCCATCTTCAAAATAAATAAATAAATAAAATCTCCTCGAGCAAATTAGTTACCAGAAAAAAAAAAAACCATCCTGCCTTCCAGTCCATCACCCCGTTTGACAGTACCTGTCAGAGATAAAATCTTTCAACGAATTAAAGGAGGGGAAAGGCCAATCCCTCCTAGTTATGGTGCTGTGATTTACATCAGTATAATTATATCTTCATTACTGTGGGAGACTGACTAGACCTCCAGGGAAACGCTACTAGTACCTAGGAACTTTTATTTTTAATTGCAATAGATCTGCCACTGTGTGTCTAAACCTATTAAAACACATCGGAACAAACCAAGACTAATAGAAATATAGTGCTAGGCTTTAGTTCCGATTTGTTAAATGTTAAACTAATTGCACTGCATTCTTTCCAGTCTTTAAGTGGTAACACACCGGAATTGGGTCACGACATCGCATTACAAGGGTAATATATAGATCATCTTTTTTTACCAGCGGTACTCTCTCTCCCAGATCGATCTTATCTTAATATAAATACCTAATGCTTAGTCATTATGATACTTGCCTATAATTCAAATGCTAATGTCAGTTTAACCCGGAATTTACTGCAATCACTTTCCCTCTGAGAAGTGCCCTCGTTTAATCAAGGAGAGCGGCCGTTCCGAGGGTCTTATCTCCAAACAGGGAAATCAATCCCCCGGTGCCCGGCAGGCTCTTGGGAAGAACCTGGTGCAGAGATGCAGAACACTCACTGCTGCTCACTTCTCGGGGTGCACACTCAAATCCGACCCGGTCTTAGCACCCAGCAGCAGCAACACAGCTCACTTTGCAAGCAGGTGACACAAACAAGCACCTGCAGAAGAGCCTCGCAATTTAACTGCGCCCTAAACAATTTGGTCTCGGGGCTGTGATCTATCTGGACTTCTGAAAGGCCTTTGACAAGGTCCCTCGTGACATCCTGCTCGCCAAATTGGAGAGATATGGATTCGATGGGTGGACTGTACAGTGGATAAGGAATTGGCTGGATGGTGGCATCCAGAGGGTGGTACTCAATGGCTTTAAGTCCAGCTAGAGACGGTGGTGTCCCTCAAGGGTCCATTGCTGGGAGTGGTACCGTTTAACATTTTTATCAATGACACAGACAGAGGGATTGAGAACAACATCAGCAAGTTTGCAGATGACACCAAGCTGTGTGGTGTTGTCCGTACACCTGAGGGATGGGATGTCATCCAGAGGGACCTGGACAGGCTGGAGAGGTGGGCTCAAGTAAACCTCATGAAGTTCAGCGGGAGCAAGTGCAAGGTTCTGCACCTGGAGCATCTTTCTTAGGAGGAAAGGCCGAGGGACTTGGGTCTGTTTAGTCTGGAGAAGTGAAGACTGAGGGGGGGTATCTGATCAACACCTATAAATACTTCAAGAGTGGACATCAAGAAGATGGGGACAGTCTTTTCTTAGCGGTGCCCAGTGACAGGACAAGAGGAAATGGGCAAAACCTTGTACATGGGAAGTTCCATCTAAGCATAAGGAGGAACTTCTTTCCTGTGAGGGTGGCAGAGCCCTGGCAGAGGCTGCCCAGAGAGGTGATGGAGTCTCCTTCTCTGGAGACATTCCAAACCCACCTGGACACATTCCTGTGCAACCTGCTCTGGGTGGACCTGCTTTGGTAGAGGGATTGGACTAGATCTCCAGAGGTCCCTTCCAACCCCATAGCATTCCATGATTCTGTAATTCATTTCCCAGGACGGGTTTGGCACAGCGGGCAGAAGGGATGGCTCCTCACATATGCAAATTCATCCCTGTCTTTGGGGCTCCATCCACAACAAGTAAATCACAGAGAGAAGCAGGGTTTAACTCTGAATAGCTTTGCTTTTGCTGATATAACTTCGACCCTTGATGATAGTTAATGTCAGGGTTTTTTTGCATTCAATTAATTTAACGGTCCAGATTTTTAATTTGCATTTCATTTAACATTTCAGATTTTTAATTTGCCAGATATTGTTTATCAAGTGTTCGTTTCAGCGCCTTTCACTGTATATACAGTGCACACGCCTCAGTAATTAGTGTGCAGTAAATTAATTCTCTCCTTGTTCCTTCATCAGATATTGGATTAAGAAACTTCCACTGTACCAACATAGTGAGCTAGATTAGGAATTTCCCATCCATAATACCTTTGTTTAATATTTGTCTTGTATACGTTATGCTGCCTTAATGCTTTACACGATAAGAAATGTTATAGTTAGAAGCAGAAACCTCCAATTAAGTTGAGTCACATATTTGTTTGAAATTATTAGACTCAAATTAAATGCATTCACGTGGCTCTGCAGTCTCTGCTCCTTTGGGCGGCCCTACATGTGCCTTAAGAAAAAAAAAAATGGCTGTTCTATTTATATAAAGGGCATTTAAATCATCTGATAATTTTTCATCAGCTGCCATGAGCGTTAAATCAGATCCAAAACAAACACCTCGTTATAGACCTGTCTTCTGCATTATGTCACTACAGGCCAGTGACCAGCGTCCCCTTACAAATCCAGGGCAAGTAACGCAGAAGTCAAGAGAAGGGCATCGCCACCACAGTCCACTGAAATGGTGCCCGTTTCCCAAACATCTTCACCATTCATTCCACCTCTTCCATGTCCAAACACTCAGCAGACACGAGTGTTCCCGGATCAGTCCGAATTCAGTGGACACCTTTAAGGCTCCTCTTCTCAAACTATATTCATCTTTATCTGAACTAACCCTGCAAAACTCACCCCCCCCTGCACAGTTTTCTCCCAGCAATCCAAACGCCCAACACGTCAGGAAGTGTCTTGCAAGGGATGTTCTTGCCTACATGGATCAATTGAAAATTTAGCAAGTGGTGTTTGTTTGGTTTTTATGCTTTAAAAGTCTACAAGTTTATGGATGCAATGTTTTTCCCTTGATGAGCAGGTAACACGAGCAACGTGTGACGGGTAGAAGGAAACATCCCTCCCTCCTGAAGCTGTGCCTGAAACGTCTTGGGTCACGTCAAGCACCAGTGCAGGCACACAGGACAGAATCGCAGAATCACATGGGGTTGGCAGGGGCCTCTGGAGATCATCCAGTCCAACCGCCCCCACCAAAGCAGGTCCCTCGACCTACTGGCCACGCTCTTCCCTACGCAGCCCAAGATTCCATTGGCCTCCCTGGCCACAGGAGCACACTGCTTGCTCACTGTCATTTTGCTGTCTACCAGGACCCCCAGATCCTTCTCTTTGGAACTTATCTCCTACAGCTCAGGCTGTGGCTGTACCATTGATGGGTATCGAGAGCACACAGACCCCGAGCCAGCTCCATGCCCCAACTCACTGCGTGTGTTTGGGGTGGGAGGGAGGAACGTACCTGAGCCAGAGCCCCCACCCAGGATTTTGTACATGGCCCTAATGACGTGGCAAAGCACCGGCTTTGTGACTCTCCCTCCTCTGACAACCATTTGACAAGGGACACAGAAAGAGCACAATTTGGGCCCAAGCTCTCTATGAATTCCAGCAAAAGAAAGCCAACCATCGGTACGGAAAAGGGCTTCCTCAGCACGAGATGCTGAAGAAAAACCCGATCCCTGAGGCTGGAACAAGTTGATAGTAATAGAGTAATACTCCTTTTCCTAGTTGGGCTTATCAGTTCGAGCAACACATACACACAAAAAAAAATTAAAAATCAACTATCTCACAAAAGTGCAAAGTGACATGAAGACCTCACATGTCGCATTTCTCCTCCGGCTGCAACGTGTTTTGTCTTTTATTATAAGAGATAATGTTTTATTTTATTTATAAATCTTAGGCTTGCCTTTTTTTTTTTTTTTAATCTAAAATGTTGAGTTTATTCAGTAAATAGCCTATCAGGGTAAAGGGTCACTGAGTATGCCAAGGGAAAGTATATCTTTTGAATTAAAGGATCGAAAACTCAGTCAGGCAGAATACTGGTTGCTCTCAAGAACATTATGGGAACTAATGAAAGAACCCGATTTCCTGCCTTATACAATTAAGTAATCAGCTGCCTTTGGTTACCCCTAACAACTTACACAGACAAGGGGATTACTAAGCAAACAGACTGCAGCATTTCAGAATACACAGTCAACGGGAATGCTGAAATGACACGCATTCCCAGGGGAGTCTCTACCCTTTCAATTTTAAGAGAAGGAAGTGGGATTATTGAAAATTTAGGACTTGGCAGACCTTTACAGAAGTGCCTTGGCCGATGTAACGTGCGCCACCAAAGCTGAGTACAAAAATAACCCTTGCCATCTGAAGAATATTTCCCTTGCTACCTATTCTCTAAGATGCAGGGAATTCCTGATCTGGTTCAAATGAAGGAATGCTTAAATACGATATAATGCTTAAATACGATATTAAACTATCTTGTTTGGACCAGAACAGATTCCTACAATCAGCACGAAGCCCTGGGTTGTGGCACACTGCAGTGGAAAAGAATCGCGCTACCCCAGCCTCAGCTGTGGGTAACTTTTATTTCTGAAAAGTAAGGGAAAACATTTCTTGATCTCTTCAGAGCGACGTGGTTTGCACAAGCACAAAACCAGCAGCGAGCAGCCTCCCCCTGGCCCTCCAAAGGTGTCTGGTGGGGATGGGGTCTTCCAGGATTTTGGTTCTCAGCGCTCATCAGAAGTTTACCGGGGATTTAGGACTTCAGCAGAAGCGGTGCTAAGAAGTTTTGGGAATCCTCCCCCTCAGCCAACCCTCTGATGAGCGGTGGAATCAACACAGATTTCTCTCACGGTGGGGGAGCGTTGGTCGGGATTCCTTTCTCTTTACGTTAACAGACTTTGCTGCCCGCTTTTCAGCTAATTGGTGCCCTCGGTAGCGGGCCGGGGAGTGTTGTACCAAACACCCCAAGGTACTTTTCTTGAGCCCTCTGCAGCCTTCTGGGGAGGGCGAAGGGAACCGCCGCGTTCTATGAGGTCATTCCAAACCTGGCAAATAAAAATTAGAAAGTCTGCCAGGGAAAAAAAAAAAAAAAAAAAGCGGCCATGAAGTTATTTACAATTTGATGAGAAAGAAAAGATAATGGGAGAAAGAACACGAGCAATAGTCTTGTTCTGGAGTGGCTGAATGCCCAAAGTAAAGAAAAAACTAAAACGCTACGCTGCTCACTTGAAACCGCCAAAGCGAGTGCTAGAAGTGCTGAATGGAATAGTGCTTCAGAAATAATAGTGAGTCAGGGTGAATATTTACCTTATCTGCTGAGGCACTAGAGACATATTAAATAAACAGCTGTGCAATGCTGAAAATACTTCCAAAAGAGTAAGAGAAAACTGTCAGCATTGCCAAGAGAGAACATAGAAAAAGAGGGGGTGGGGAAAATAAGAAAGTCTTGTATTTAAGAGACATGGAAAGTGAAATTTATTGTAGATGTATATTGCCTCTCTTGGGTTTCAACAACACAAACTCTCCTGCACCATCTGGCTCCACTGTCCCCACCACAGGGTGAACTAATTATTGGGGAAACATTTGCTAACAACACCTGGCTGTTGTTTGGTGTTTAACTTTCCACTCCAGCTCCTGCAGCCTCAGGTTCACAAGGCTCAGGGGTATCTGCAGTGTTCTCATGGAGACAGTAATGACCTTACTTGGCCAATGGTTCAAGTCCGGTAAGTGACTTGGTTGTGATTATTTAATTGACAAACTTGGAGCTGCCATAAGATGCCGTGATTTTCCATCCCCTTTACCATCACATTCTAGACAGATCCAAAACCATCTCCAAAAATTGTGATTATTTAACTTGTCTTCCTTCCCCAGCATCCTCGGGTGTCAAGGTCTGAGCCGTGTGCGACCGTGGGCAGTTGGAATTTATAAAGAGGATTAGGCACTCTGACATCAGAGATGGGATTAACCACTGAAATACAACCTCAGATCTTTGGGTTGTGCTGGTGGGTTGCAAAAGGATCTTTCTCCAATTCCAGCTAAAGGTATTAATAATAAAATAAGAAAATCCTTCCTTGCAATCCATCATGTAATATCAGGGATACTTTCTACACCAGAAAAAAAAAAAAAAAATAGGAGGCCAAACTTCATAGGGCCCCATGGTGCTGCCTCCCAACTTGGACCCAAATCTGACCTAATCAGACCCAAACTAGAGAAGACTCCAGGGAGACCTTATAGCAGCCTTTCAATATCTGAAGGGAGCTACAGGAGAGCTGGGGAGGGACTCTGTGTCAGGGAGTGCAGTGACAGGACAAGGGGCAACGGTTTTAAATTGGAAGAGGGGAGATTTAGATTAGACACCAGAAAGAAATTCTTTCCTGTGAGGGTGGTGAGACACTGGAACAGGTTGCCCAGGGAAGCTGTGGCTGCCCCATCCCTGGAGATGCTCAAGGCCAGGCTGGATGGGGCTTTGAGCAGCCTGGTCTGGTGGGAGGTGTCCCTGCCCAGGACAGGGGGTGGCACTGGAGGGGGTTTGAGGTCCCTTCCAACCCAAACCGTTCTATGAGTCTATGAAACCACCCCAGTCTCAACCTTGTGCTCAGGGCAGAGAATCCTCTACCCCCTGGCCCAGCCACAGGTACCACCTGCCCACCGTGGGGTACCACAGGCTTGTTGGTACCACAGAGCTGTTCCTCGGCTGATAGTGAGTGCCATTTGGGATACAATATCACGTGGCCCTCACCTTGAGTTCAGTACACACTGCGGGATGGTGCTTTCCTGCACGACATTCACGAGCCAACACTTGGCAAGGTGCAGCTCCTTCCCTCCCTAGGGATGTTTTTGTCCTGTCAGTCAGGATCGCCCCATTCCACACTGCCTCCCTCGCCAGCCTCCTAGAAGATGAGCCGTGGAACCAGCAGCTGGGATTCACAAGACCAGATTTTGGGATTCACAAGACCAGATTTTGGGATTCACAAGACCAGATTTGGGTTCCTGGACATAATTTAGAAGATATATTTCCCCCCCTATTTAATATGCACAGAACAATTTTCAATTTCAACAGAAAATAAAGAGATTTTAATTTATTATTTTTTGTTTTCCTAGGAAGCTTCCCGAGATCTCTTCCCGTACTCAACATTTTCAACGTTTTTCTTGCTTTCCCAAAGCTGAGGCTTAGCACCAAGAGGCAGTAAGATCTGGAATAGCAGACTTCGATCACAATCCAGATAGGGGCTAACTGAGCCGAGAGGCAGCTAAGTAAACCAAGATGCCTCAAGGCAAGCGAGTGGTTTATTTGTATTGCTCTGCTGGTCTCAGTTGGAGTAATGTAGCTCTGGGCAAAGGACAGATAGGAGGCTTTTTTTTAAAAAAAAAAAAAAAAACACACACAAACACACCACCCCAGAAAGCATCAGATGCAAACACCCTAATTTCAAACACAAATATATAAGATTCAATGACTAAAGTTTGCAAACAAAAAAATGCAGGTAATAAATAAGCCCAACTGCGCTCTGCAGAAATAGAGGAATTGCTGGAGGTTCATTCATAGCTCGTTCCCTGGACCAGGACAGCAACACACCTGGAAATGGTGGTGATGCCTCGTGCCAGAGTTGTGAGCACAGGAAGCACACAGTAGGTATTTGTATCTGCAATTGCATAAATCTAGGAACAAAGCGAAACTATCGGTTTCCCAAGCGAGAAAAGGTCATTGAGAGCAAAGAGATGAAAGAGATTAAAGAGGCAAATCAGACCAAGAGTCATAATGGATGACTTCAGCTCCTTCCTATGCGCTACTCATGTGCCACAGCGTTCACAATTACTTTTCTTACTTTGCCATCTTGAGATGATTGCTCTTTAGATTAGAGAAAAAGCAAATAAAAATCTACCAAATAATGAACTGTAAAGGATTAAAATGGGTACTTCATGCAGCTTCTGTTGCAATACAAGAACAGGGAATTGCTCAGTGAAGCTAAAAGGCAGCATACCTCAACGGAACACACTTAATGTGTGATGTATTGCATCCTACAGAAAAATCTGTCCTCGCTCTCTCTCGTCTTTCACGGTGGCAGCATTGGGAACGGGGGAGGTTTGGTCCTCTGTCTTGTCTCCCTGTCCCCCTTTTACACAGACGATCTTAATCACAAATTCACCATATCTCAGTGGCCCTAAAAATCCACATCTCTACTCCAGATGTCCGTGATGTTCCAAATTCGATGTTTTTTCTATTGCTAGGATATTCATGAAGGACAAGAATTTAAAAAATAAAATATCAGACAGCATCCAAAGCAGAGGTATTAAATTCTCTCTTTTCCCAGTTTTGTCCTTTTCTCACTGTTGACCACACCGCCGTCTTCACCATCTCTAATGTCCATTCTGTCATCCTAAGTATGGAGATCTCACCAGCATCAAAAAGTCACCTTAGATTCAGAGCTTCCTCCACAATCCCATATGGATTTCCATAGTTGTTCTGCATAACATCAGGCACTTGAACCAGCTCTCATCTAAGCCCTCTCACATCAGTTCCTGTCTCTATCCTCTGGCCACAATTACACACCATAATGGTTTGTTCCTATCTCATCATGGGGAAGAGATCATCTCTTAGCTCCTCTCTTTGACTATATTCCATTTCTCAGCTGGTTCACCTGTTCTATTACAAACAGAAGCTTGTCTTCCTAGGCAAGGTCATTCACATCTTATCCCTGACCCCCTCTTCATCATCATCCCAATATACCAGTCTGAAATACATTTCTTACCTTGACAGAAAGACACCTTCATGGTTCCAGCCACACTACCTTTCTGTTCAGGGGGAATTCCTTGCAAGGCAATTAGTTCCTTCATGTCCTCTCCCAACAACCTCACCAAAAATCACGGGTGATGCTTTGACAACTCCCATTCTGTGGTCACCACTTCTTGTCTTGGTCGATAAGGTCTCATAACACCCTTCCACCTCTTTCCATCCATCTCTAGCTCTTCTCCAAGGCTGTAACCTCTTTGAGGCAGCAATTAACTTTTTGTTCCTTAACACAAAGAGGTCCAGCCTTTGGGCAAATAATGAGCTCCTACAATATTCATCATCACTAGATACCATTGGTATAAAGAACTTCCACAGTTTCAGGTAATAGGAAAAATTATGCATCACCACATATAGACAGGACTTTTCCCCCCTCCCCTTTCTTTTTAAAGTCAGGAGAGCCCATATGTTCCCACTATGGGTTTTATTGTATTCGCTCCTGAAGAATCTATTACTGGCCCTTGTCAGGCTACTGACTGTGGCAGCAAGGAAATCTGTTTTTTTTCTGTGCAGGCTGATAAATGAGCCAATAAATTCTAAATCCACTGCCATGGATGCTTTAATTATTGCTATTATTTATTGTTAGCTCTTATGTGTTAACTATCTCCTTGGGACTGGACCAGTTGGCAGTACCGAGCAGGGTGAAAAGTCTTCTGTTGCGTTAAAAAAAAAAAATAAGCAAAGAAAACTGGTCCTGTAGAACTTAATAGGGAGGATGAGAGGAATATTAAAGTAGGAACATTTTCCGTGGGAGCAAGAACTCCCTATGGAAAAAGGAGCCCTCACATTGTTTGCCCGTTGTCTTTATCTGCTGCATTGCTGATTAGAAGCTTTACTGCAGAATATTTAGCAAAAGGGAATCTGGATATTTTAGAAGAGATGGTTGGCCAGAAAAACCAAGGAAACACAACTCATCCAAACACATGGCTGCACGGGCAGGGGAAAAAGCAAAGGACGCGAGATGCCACGGGAAGGAAGACCGAGTCTTACAAAGAGAGGCAAATTCTGAGATGTAAATAATAGTTACTCAAGTCAGGATTTTCCACAAAAAACTTTTATCACTGGTTTAACTGTTTGTACTTGCAATACCTGAACTTGCTTGTGGAGTATAGGAAAGAAGCCACACCACCACTGTGTGATGAATTTTGGAATGGGAGAGGACGCGAAGGGATGAGTGAACGACACCAAGTGTGTAGCGCACAAAGCATAACCTTAACAGGGGATTAGAAACCCTTTAGCCCCTGCAATAGAAACATGCCAGCAATATCTGCACGTGTCTTCTAAATGGAAAAGATGGGTATCTACAATAGACTATGGTCTTCTTTTTTAAAAATAAGCTAAACTTTGAGTAGAACTCAGATACAGAGGTGCCATATGCAAAATGGAGTGAAGTGGCCCTGTCCTAGCCAGCGTTCTCATGGCACCAATCTGCTGTTGGGTTCCCAGGGCTCTGCTGGGTTGTTGCTCAGCTCAAAACACATCTCCGGTACAGGCAAAGTTGAAAGTGATGGATTAATTGTATGCAATTCATTTGACAAGCATCAGAAAGTGGAGAGTGGGGCAGGTGGTGGTGGGGAGGGCCGAGGAAAAAAAAAAAAAAAACAACAAAAAAAAAACAACCTTTACCAAAGCCATGTAACCTGAGTTAATGAAATTATATTTAACTAAGGGTGTGTATTTAGACTTGATCTTACCTTGGTGACTTAGCCATTAGTAGGAATTCATTGTTTACCTCCACGATTCTTATCGGTACTTAGGCAGTGTTTGCACGTGATTTTCAACTGATTGCTCAACATGCTCTATGTTAAACTGTTTTGAAATAAATGAAAACACAGCAAGATCACAGAGGGCTAATCTCAATTATCTAATCTGCTTAAAACTGCATGGTTTCTTTTCTCGTTGAGGCCACATTACGGCTTCCTCCATGGGCAGAACTGGACCTACTGATGCCAAACTAGACAGCTGTTTCTTCTTCTGCAAGATGAAAACTTTTCTATCAGTGAAATGGAAACAGTTATTATTCAAAATTACTTTTCTTAAGTCATTTGAGGATCACTCCTCAACAGGTAATAACCCCCTATAATGATTATGGGGTCCTATTGACAACTGTGATAATTGCCAGTGTTTGATTTACATAACAGACCATCTCAAAAAAAAAATAAAAAACCAAACCATGAAACACACCACACAAAACCACCACCACAAACCTCTGAGAGTCTGGTCGCGGATGGTGAATGTTGAGCTTTGAACGTCTCTGAGAAAGCCAGAAAGCTCCTAAATACTGCAATGGTCCAGGGGAGCAGAAAATCAAATTTGAATATTCTAACTTAAAAGTCAACAGATTCTCTCCAACAATTAATGAAAAGGAAAACAAAACCAAGAAGAGTTCTTGAAAAACCATGAAGCCAATGGGCAACTTACAAATACCCCACATGAAAGAAGAGAATTTGTCAACAGCTTTTCCAGTTTTTGTGTTTGCCCTGACTGGAGAAGGCAACAGCCAGAACTCTCTCTCCGAGAAGGAAGGAGTTTGAGCCTTATGCAACCCATTCTAAGACTTCAGCTGGAACACAGCTGAGCTTCCCAACCAAACTCCCCCATCAACTTCCATTTCTAGGACAACTTCTTCCAAAGATCTTATTGATAACATTTAAGAAGAAAAGAAAAAAAATAACTTAGGGGCTAAAAAGTTAAAGAGCTTGCACGTTCCTCAGCCAAGATCTGATGTCTTTGTTGCCTTCTTAGAGAATCAGTTTGCCCCTGGGACACATCTTTCAAGCAGCTGGAGCCCAGGGGGCAGTTCATGAGAATGGCATTTCTAGGAACACTTTTCCTTAAAGGAAAGTTAAAAACCACTTTCCTTAAAGGCTCTCCCTGGTTCCACATCAGCCGTCGTTGTGTCCCCAGTATCGTGGGGGCACAGCACAGGGGACCACCCTTGTGCCCCCCAGTCCCCCTAACAGGCTCCCAGCGGCAACTTCTAGGTAAAGAAATTGGAATTATCAGAATGTGTTATTGTAAAAGTGGGACATGTTCATAGCAAAAGCTGTCAACCACCTGGGTTTGAAGTACGTGGATAAACTTTGCCGCTCTTCCTCCCCCACACACCATTTCCATCTTCCCCAACATACCATTTACCTTTCAGCATCCAATGAATCATTAATCCCAGCCACGTATTCTCTCAGACTTCGTGACTATCCCTGGCTTCTCCAGGACTCTGCACAACACTCCACGTGCCCGGGGGCACCACCACGGAGGGAATAATCAGCATTCGGGGCCACGGAGAAGCCCATTAGAGCAGCAGGAGTCCGAGTGGCACCAGCATTCCCATTACAGCTCACACCGGTGAGGACGGGACCGGCTCAAGACGGAGCAATTGAGTGACAAAAATGACTCCGTAGGTTTGCTCAAGACTTCCTGAAGTCTCAGCACTTGCCTGATGACCTTCCTTTTGAGGCAGATCTTTATTACAGCTTTTTCAGCCCGGAGTTCAAAGGGACTAACGCTGACAAAATAAGAGAGATGATTCCCTCCGCTTGCCAGAACGGTGAGGAATTATCCCGCAACCTTTTCTTCCTCCACACAGCAACGTGAATACTCAATCAATGAACATAAAGGTTCGGAGACAATCCCTGGTTAAGCACCGGCATTTGCATGCTGTCAGAATTATTTGAACTTCTTGAGTCTGCAAAAGGAGGTTGAGCTTTTCCCCCCTCAAGAACCACCATTGTCTGATTACGTTCCTTGTGCGATACATTCTCCATAAAAAGAAGAAGAAGAAACCTGAAATATTGATTTTCCCAAAATATGAAAGATATTAGTAAGTAACCCACACTCAACTAATAAATCAAGAGAAAGGGAGAACAAGATTGAAAAATACATGTATTTTCCTATATTCTAACAGCAACATAATTATGACCACCTTCGGTTTCAGCAGAGTTCACACTTAAATGACAGAAGTCCACCCCCCCCAGGAAACTAATATGCAAGTGGAAAGTCTGGCCGCTTTCCTGCCATAATGCTTCATGGAAACCTCAGCTTCTTTAGTTTAACTTTACACACACGAGTGGATCTGAGGATCAAAGCTCCATCGTTTTACATGAGTGTTGTGTCCAGAGCTGTCCCATGAGCATGAGCAACTTGACCAGATACTGCTAGACTAAGACTAACTCATAATTGTTGATTCCTTCATGGAGCCAACAGGGAACAGAGATTTTTCTTAGCATAACTGGCAAGTGTGGGGCTTGTTTGCAGACGGTGGACTTGAGCTTTGGCTTTGTTGTGATGCTAAAATGGCAAGTGCCCACACTGGGCATGAAGTCTTAATTAGTACAGGTCAGTAGGAGCACATCGTGTCCAGACTGGCAACGAAAGCATACGAAAAGTGAAATTAAAAGTATCCTTGAGACTCCAAAACTAAACGCAATCAAAAGCATGCCTTTCCAACAATCGTAACGTGAAAAATATTGGGGGAAAAAAGAAAAGAAAAAAACAGCTCTCTCTTCCCACATGGCAAAACAGTCCAACTTGGTCTGCTACAAAAGAAGGAAACACAAAAACAAAGTGTTTGTTTTTTAAAAAAGTCCACAAATTTAAGGGACTTGATCAGTCTGATTATTTTTTTTTTTAAAGCAGTCACAAAGTAACATTACTATTGCCAAAACTGAGCATTTTATTACAGGACTTGTGATAGCCTGATGAAAAATAGCAAGATTTTCATAATCAGCCTAGCTCCTAGAATCTCATCGTTATTTAAGAATTTATTTTATTTACAAGGGATATATTGCCAGCCCTCGTCAACGTGAGCAAAGCAGTATTTTCAATCCATTTTCATTTTTTGGAAAGATCTGGCTTATGGAATAGTAAACGTTTGGGGTTGGCCATATGTGTTTCACTATTTTTCCATCTGGGCACAGACTCGGAGAACGCTTCTCTTTCACCAGAAATGCTTCCTGGCTAATGATTTCTGGGAGCACTTGATCATTATGGAATGGGCTGCCTAGGGAAGGGGTTGGGGCACCGTCCCTGGAGGTATTTAAAAGACAGGCTGACATAGTGCTTAGGGAGAGGGTTTAGTGATGGTTTTTTAATCAGAGTTAGGTAGATGGTTGGACTCTATGATCTTTAAAGGCCCGTTCCAACCTAGACAATTCTATGATTATTTTCCCAGGGCAGATTCTTTGCACGAGGCCAGCAAAGGAACCTGTCAGAGTAACAAGAATCTCACCATACAGCTACCCAGAAAGGAAAGCTTTTATTATTGGACACGTTCCTGTGCGACCTGCTCTGGGTGGATCTGCAGGGGGCTGGACTAGATGATCTCCAGAGGTCCCTTCCAACCCCATAGCATTCTGTGATTCTGTACTATGTAGCTTTAGAGGTGCCTGCGAAGGAGGATGCTGCCTCTGCTCTACCCAAAAGCAGCAGGATCCTGCTACTTGTGATGAGTCGGGCAACGTGCAGCTCACTTCAGCAAAACCCAAATTTAGTTTTGACGCGCTCCTCTTTCCATTTCCCTTTCACAACTGAGCATGCACCTCTTCACACCCATTTACAGGCTCTATCTCAGCAACGAGCAAAGTGATTCCTGGGACTATCAAATCAACCAAAGGCTGAGCTCCTCTCTCTCAAAATATTAAGTGTAACACAGCACCGTTCTCCAGTGTCTTCCTTGCAGATGAGCCTGACAAGCGCCGTATGATGTGCAAACTCAGTTACACAAACAGAAGCATAAGAGAGCATGAAAGGAAATAAAATTACCCAGAACAAACTTAGAACAGTCGTGCAGCTGCACAGACAGCAGTTCGAGGACCAGCAATGCAGCAGAACAGATGAATTTACCATTGAAGCAAAGCCCTGACAGCACGTAGAACACGGACACGAACCAAAAGACAATTGTCCCTCAGGCAGAAGAGCTGTGTTGACACCAGCAGGAATACACTCCCCTCCACCCCCCCCCAATACCAAAACCATCTTTTCTAAGGACCAGTCTCAGGTGGTGATGTAAAGATTCCCGAATTCTATCACCAAGTCATTATGTGACCTTGAGGAAAACGATTCACTGAAGTGCACAGGGTCTCCATTCACCTATTGTGGAGTAGGTATATAATCATAACAACACTTATCAATAAAGCAGAAGGGCTGTGAGGCTTAATTAATTGTTAAGCGCTTCAAGGTCCTCAGCTGCATAATGGCAATCTTTATTAATTAAGTTCTATTTATTAGCTGTCACATCCCTTACATAAATACACCAATTATTACCTTTATAGCCACTCTAGACATTTTTACTTTTTTTTCCCCATATTGTAGTCCAAAGATTTATTTTTATGAACATTTAGAACTGACTGATGGGGGAAAAGAGCTTACGTTGTACGAAAATTCTGCTCCGCTCACCCATGGCAGCCCCTTTGCTCTGCCAGAGCTACACAGGGAGGGCTACCACTTATGAAAGTTTGGCCAATAAAATCCAGCTGGGTTCTATGCAAGTGAACAAAATGGATGGCTTTTAAGAACATTTTTTTTTTCTCCTCCTATTCATCATCTGCTGCAGAGACAAATTTTACCATTTCCCCCTCACAAACAAGAAACAGGTCTGTTTAAAAATAGCGTTTCTTCCCAAAACAGCAAGCGTCATTAACATAACGATCGGTGCTGCTTAATGCCCTTCAAAAAAAAAAAAAAAGAAAATCAGTTTTTAAACACCAGTTTTCTAATACAAAACTCAAAAATAGCTGTTATGCAGGAGCTGGCCCACGGAGACAGCCTCAGAACTCACCCAGCTCCTACTCACCCCTTTCCACCAGTTTCCCCATTAACCCGCTGACCAGTTTGGGCCATCCAGCCCCACAGGAACATCCCCACCGTGTCTCCAACTGAGCAGGATTTTACCCACCAAATTTAAAAATTAAGCAGTAGGTAGAGCAGTGCTTTTGCATGAAGGATTCTCACTCCAAAGAGCTGTAGGTGACTACACAAGGTTTGGATCCACCTCAATTTAAGTGAAAAGGAACCAGGTTCTGTAGAATTACCCAGGGCGGGAGAGGGGAGAGAAATCAATGAATGAAGCACATCAGGTAAAAAATAAAAAGATGATTTCTCTTTCTATTTTTGGATACACACTCAGCTCTTTGGGGGAGCCGGGGGAAAGAATTGCACAAATGATTTTCCCTCTGACAGTTGTGAGTGATCACAGAAGTAATATTCCATATGCAGCGCGACTCAGAAACTCCGTCGTCTGTCAAAAAACGAGAGCGAGCATTGTCTTAGGCAGGAACACCTGATTATTAATCCATACTTCAGAGCAGACTTCAAATGTATTGACAGCTTCAAGCAGAAAATGACAATGTACAGACTCTTAAATTCCTAAGGGAAATCCGGAACTATAGGTAAAGCTACCATTAAGGTAAAAAAAAAAATTAAAAATAAAAAATTCTCTTTCTTTACAGATGCTCTAAATTAGTTGTCATTAGTTAGCTATTATATCTGCCTGTATAAACAAATTGTTGGGTCATTGATGAGCTCGACTTCATGAGGCATCCGAGAGCGTGTGTTTGGAAAGGGACACCACGACTTGGGAGCATTTTGAAGTAACTTACAAATCAGGTAACTCAGTCAAAAGATAACTCACTTGAGAATGATATAATTACTTTCAGTTTGCTTAAAGCCAAGGAAAAGTTGACACAGTGATTAAAAGGAGGGGGGAGGGAGGAAAACGAAGAAAAATAGTTACTTTATACTGCTTGAAATTGGGCTGTTCTGAGGCCTAGGACCTGAGCTTATTTGAAGAAAGATTATCTTGACAAATTGGATAAACATTTTGTGCATGACAGGCCGCTGATGGAGAGTCTGTTCTGCAAGCACACCTGGGGGATCGTTTGCTCAGTGTGTGCCCAAGGTGTTCGGCCAACCCCGCGTCCTCCCGGGGAGCTTTGTTTACCCTCCGACAGGTAGAGGCAGATCCGAAGGTGCCGAGGCCTCCAGAAGAGTTCCTCCAGCTTCTGCAGATGGCATTTTGCTCCCTCCCCCTTGGGACAGAACACTTCTTGGCTAACACTAGTCCACAAAAGGCTCCCACAAATAAGTTTGCATTTAAGGAAGCCTGCAGTCATGGGGGGGGGGGGAAGGAGTTTATCTCCATCCCTCATCCTCCTCACCCCTCAGCACTGACCAGAAGGGACCACACCAACACCCTGTCAAGTAGTGAAAGAAAAACATGTCTATGAACGCAGCCCCCTGGTTAATTAGCAGGAGAATGAGCATTAACTGGGTTGACTCTTCACTTTCCTGCCTCAGAAAACATCAGAAAAAGTCAACTTGCCCATTTTGTTCTGCCTTCACTGCGATGTCACAGCCTGAGGGACACAGGGCACCAGAGCAAGGTGGGTGATGACCACTCTGCAGGTTGCTGGTGACACCACACCTGGCACCCACCACAAGCAAATTTTCACCTCCTACAACAGAAGTGGTCACAGTGGCCACAAAACCTTTGCAGATCCCGATAGTCCACCCTCAGGGCTCTTTTCGTGGGTTTGAAGTCAGGCAGAGAAGGATTCTGTTCCCAAACCCCACAACGTTTCTGAAGCTGCCATGAAACCCTCCCTGCACTTTTTTGGGGTGGGCTGGTTTCCAGATGAGCTCTGCACCAGCTCACCACAGGGCCAAAGATGAGCACCCATGCCAGAGCAAAGGGGCAGAGGAAGAGACAGCAGCAAAAGAGAGAAATTAGACTTTAGATAAATTTATAATTTAGAGAGACCACAGCCATTATGGGAACACTCTTTAGAACTACAGAGGTTTGCACCAGCAGGTGGTGAAAGCCCAAATCAGAACTCGTTTTTTCAAATGCCAAATATTTTGGCCAACCTCTGTTCTCACAAAAGCTCAGTTTCAGCTTGGCTTTTGCCTGTGGTTAGTCTACAACCGTACCCTTGGACATTTTCTACCTCCAAAACGACGAGTGGGGCCCAGAGGGCAGTAATGGAGGGGCCAAAGTCTTTGGAGAAAGGAAGGATCAGAGAAGGACTCACCTCACCTCATTTCAGCTGCTGCAAAGTGGGACAAGGCAACCTCTAGAGAAGGTCAAGGTGGCCACCAGCTGCCAGGGAGCACACCCAGCTCCCTGAAATGGGATGCCCAGTTTTTGGGTGGCTAAAATAAATGCCATCTCCAGCTACCCAAGTCAAGCACACCAGTACATGGTCTCAGGGAAACAAGAACACTGAAATGGCAAACTTCTAGCAAGAGCTATTAGGTGTTATGCAAAGCTGCTGTTAAGCAGTGCAGGGGGTGAGGAGTATCTGTGTTACACTCTGGCAGCACATCATCTCAAATCCTAATCTTCTACCTTGCCCATATCTGCTCTCTTCGGGGCCAATTGGCTTCCTCTACCTCATATTCATAAGACATTTTAAGAGGGGAGATTAGAATTAGGCAGCTAAAACTGACAGCTTGGACTGACCCTCCAGACACCAGCCATAGACGATAATATGTTCTACATGGGAATGGCCCAAAACCCTCCCACCTCTTGTGTCCACTAGACCATGAAGGCAACTAAGCACTGGTGACTTGCCATAGAGCACAAACACGTTAATATTCCATACTGGACCAAGGCCAGACCAGAGAGATGTTCACAGCATTAATTTCCCAGTTTCCTAAGGCAGAAGTCAGTCAACCCCTTCTGCACCACATCAATTAACGATTGCTCTTCCGTTCTGACCAGCAGCGACGAGCAAAGAGAACGAAGGCAGAGCTTCCCTGCAGCAAGGCTGGGCCACCTAACACGGGTTGGACTGAAAACCTACAGAAGAAACAAGGAACAACCAAATAGCTCAGAAATGTTTGAGAGAAAAAAACTATTTTTAACTCGGGAATGAGTGTTTTTATCTTTCAGACCTAAATTTCCAGAACAGCTGCCATCGCTGTGTTCGGAGAGCAGCAAAGTGGTGGAAGGTATAGTAAAATTGCCTTTTTCCAGAAAGTATCTTTGCCCAGGCAACGTGTGTTGTCACATCTGCTCAGGCAGCACCCCCCAAAGCTAACACCCCTTTCTCTTGGGGTTATGGCAACTTCAGACAGTGTTCTCCATGAGAGATACCCATAGGTGGATGGAGATGCATCACCTCCATCCAGCGGGAGAGGCACGACCCTCTGGAGGTAGACTTGGACTCAACAAACAAGAACTGCTGTTAAAAAGCAATCTGAAAACAGAGTTGAATGATAGGAAGCAATTATTTTTCCAGAATGTAACAGCCTAAATGACACAACCACAAAGTTAATAAGCTCCTAGAAGTAGCTGTGTGTCCCTGGCTTGCCCTGGGGTGCAGTTGGGTGATGAGAAGTGTTCTTGTGATGCAACCCCTGCATCTTGGATTTCATTACTTGAGCATCGTCAATATCCTGACAGGAGGGATTTTCTTTTCAGGTTGACTGGAACAGAACTAGGACACTATTTCATTCCGATTCAAAGAGTTATTAATAAAAAGCCATTTTTCCTTATTTGCCTGCGATCCTATACTGCACACACAGAAAGAACAATGGTTGTCAAGCCCGGCGTGGGCACAGCAGGAATGTTCTGGCCTCCGAGGCAGGTGATGATGTGAACCATTGTCTCCGGGCTGACACGGCCGGGGCCGCATGAGCGCTCCGCAGCCCCCGCATCGCCCTCGGCGGGGAGGAAGCCAAGCTGGAGGGGAAACAATGACTTGGCAGTTTCATAGAAATCCTCGGGCTCAGAGGAGGCCAAAAAGATTAAAAAAAAAAAAAAAAAAGATATTTGGTGATCTAACAGCAGACATCAAAACTCAGTGCAAACCTGCCCGATGTCAGGCACGAGTCTCAGCCAGAAGTGTCCCTTGTGATGGAACACGCACAAGGCGCCCTCGTGATTAAAGCCTTTCCTCAAGGAGTAAAAGATACTGCTTTCCCCTCCCAATTTTATTCCCTCATTTTCTCTCCTCAAATTTACCTTTATTCTGTTTCAGCCAAATTATTTTCATTTTCAGATGGAACACATGCAAAATAAAGTTAATTCTCCCTGTAAAATTAATCTCTGCACACAAAATTCCCCACAAACTCCCTTTCTGCAAAACTGTTGAGAAAACTTCCAGAAGCAATTAAAATAAAGAAAGCCAACTATACCTTTGCCTTTAGATTCAAGAGATCCCCACGTTTCTGAAGACTGGACATTCATCCTCAAGAGGTGGCAGTCAGAGAGCAGTAACTCCTGACACTGAGCAGCAACCAGGTGGATGTTTACAACAGAATTTTCCATCAGCACAATCTATCAGGCTCTGGTCACATAGAAGAAAATTCCCCAAAAGTAGGTTTTCTTTTTAAAAATAGGACTTGAGTGGTTTCTAAATGGGGGCAGACAACTGTTCCAGCAGGGTGTCTGCAAACAAGCCTCTTCTCTATGCTCCAAGTGTGGAGAGCAACGAAGCTGCAGTGTCCCCGCTTATTCTCAAAGATTTAAAACCACGGGTTTCAAGACCGCCTGGGACCACTGACTCCATTTAGGTGGTCAAGCCAGTTTTGGAAAAGAAAAAAATAAATAAATGTGTTCTTCAATGCATTCTCTACCTGGTCTGGGTAAAGTTGGCTCAGCAAACACTGTCTACTCACACCCGCGCATCACTCTCGGACAATTTAGAAAACATTATCTGTATCAATGCTGTCATAAAATAGTTCATTCCTTTTTTATGGGTTGTTTTGGTGGTGGTTTTTTGTTTTGTTTTTCAAAAACTGTGTGTGATTTTGATCTCATAAACGAAGCATTCACGGCTACAATCAGTAGCCTCCTTCCTTCCACCGTAGGTTAGTTAGGGTGTACCCATTCAGAACATCTACCAAAGGCCATTAGCCAAGAGACAACCAGTCCTTTATAGCAGAAAGAGCCCGAGCCCCATTAGCCAGGCAGACGGGCACGTTCCGAGCACAGATCCCAGAAAATAGGGAATCCATTGTTTCGCTTTGGAAGAGGCCAGGCAGCCTCCATCCTGTGGGGAAAACCTTTGATGTCCCTTGGATTTCAAGGGCGAGTCCGAATGAGAAGCAGGGGCAGAGCCCTCTCTCTGGTGATGGAGACCTTCTGTGGGGACAGAACGGGCTCTCCCATTTGTCACCAGAGGGAAGACTGGTGGGGTGGAAAACAAGGCACGGTGTCCAGAGCTGCTAGTCATTTCTCCAAGTACAAAAAAAATAAAAAAAAAAAGAAAAAGAAGAGACACCAGGTCTTATGACTAAAAGCAAGAAACAGAGCCCTCTGGGTAAATCTAAATATCTACACATAAACCTACTGATATTTTGCAGCCATAAACTGCTTTTACACTGAGTTGACTCACATCAAAGCCATGCCTGGTGACCTGATCTTCCTCACCACAATATTTCAGTAGAAAAGTGACAAGACGTGACGACGCGAGCATCTTGAGGGCCAACAAGGTAAACCTTTAGCCCTCCGGAGCTTCTGGCACAGAAGAGCAGTAGGGTCATGGCAAGGATTTGGTTTAGTTCTGTACAAAAATCAAGACGTGAGCCACAGCGTACGGGACCGCAGCCAGAAGCAAAGCCCGTAAGGTCACAACAAGATCTGAAGTCTCTCCTACCTTTCAACGTGCTTCCGAATTTCTGAGGCTGGCAGAAATGGAGAAGGAGAAAAAGAAAAGAAAAAAAAAGGAAAACCACAGTTTAACAATTTGGGACAAAAACCTGCATTGCTTTATTGGTTTCTCTGCTCCAGGCTTGAGTCTAGACTCCTATCCAAATACATGTCTTCAGGTAAACAATGTGGGTGAGCCTGGATTTGTGAACTAGATCCTCATAATGTAGATTATTTTTTAACAAAAATAATCGTGCATTATTGTGGGACGCAGTTGTCAAATTCTGAGAGGCAGCTAAGAGATAAATAAAGTAATCCCTACATAAACAGTCTGTAAAGCACTTCGTAATCTCGGAGACAAAAAAACTTTGTATTAAACATGAGAGTGGTAAACTCTGAGGGAAGCATTTAAAATAAAGTACAAGCAGAACATCCACCATGGGGGGGTTTTTTGTGCCTTTACAAGGCAAACGCCCCACTCTGTCTCAATGAGAGAAGTCACCTGCATCCCCAAGCAAACAACTCCTTTTCATTTTTCCCCAAGCACAGTCCTGGAGTAATACATTTTGCATGATGTTTCTGCAAAGTGGATGCTTCTTTACGTCGGATCCCATTCTCGTCGGGGTCTGGAATGGGATGGACATCTAGATGGCTTGGGCCCATCTAGAACCCCCATCTCCAGATCAACCACTAAGATTCAGTGATTAACAAAAGTATTCAGGAAACTATCAAATCCACTTTTTAGTGATACAAGGGAATTCATTCTGCACAATCTACAGTCCACAGCAATAGTAAGCTCCGAGTAGACAGCACTTGTTTTGGTAACGGGAAGCAGAAACCCTCATTTGTAAAATTAACTCCTGTTCAAGCCAGAAAACCTTAAACCACAAGATGCCGTTAATTTCAGCGAGTCAGAGGAGGCCTAGCTAAAGTGTGAAATTACAGAACACAAACTGGTTCGGTTCTACCTCAAACTGGGACAGCCAGCTTCCAAAGGGCATATCGATAAACCGTGAGCGTGTCGCAGCCACCACCTGCACACACCTCGTCCCGTTGGCAAGTGGGATGGAGGCCTTGCAAGGAGCCAAGGGAGGTTCTACAGGAGGCCGAGGGAGCCCTCCACTCCTCCAGCCAGGGGGGGATGTCAGAGCCCCCACAGCAGTTCATCCCACCCTCACCAAGAAGAGCCTCCCTGGTTTCCTCCCAGTCCCATCTCAAGGTCCTTCTTTCACTCTGGAGACCCACAAGGAACTACACCACTCACAACTTCTATAAGAGGAGGAAGTTTTGTGTATGTACGTGGAAATATTTCACAACAATTGACGCTTTCTCCCCTCTTCAGACCAGAAAGCCAAATTTACCCAAAGGGTTTTGGGAACCAACACGTCTCACACCTCACTTTGCCCGTATCCCAGATCCTGAGCTCACAGCTCCTTCTTTCCCCAAAGACTCATCGCCCACTTCACACCGACCCACACAAAAAAAGCGTCAGGATAAGCACCCACTGGTCTCGTCAACAATAAAGGAGATAATAAGTGTAATAAGCTTGTTTATAGCATTTAACACGTACGGGGCATCAAATCAACAATAGATTTTAGCACACATTTAACACTATTCCTATTCACCAAAACGCTTAAAACCAACTTTTAACTTTAAGTGCAGTCTTTGATGCATTTTGCTGAATAGGGAGAAGCGATTTAAATCACGTGCACGGGGGCACTGGTGAATTAACTCCATCAGGCTGAAATCTCAAAGAACGACAGAAGTTTTTTTGTTACACACACACACACACCCCTAGACTAAACTCCCCTTTAGATAAAAACCACCTAAAATAAGTTAAACTTTCGCCGACGGAATCCACTCTCCAGATGATTTTGTTTTCCTTTTGCATAAGCCTGTGACTTTCGCGTAATCCACAAGCAAATAGCCCTATTCTGTAGATTAGAAATTAGAAAAGACCATGTAATCAGCCGACAAAAGAACTGAAAACAACCCCAGAGGAAAGGCAGAGCTGCTCTCGGGGGCTCACAATGTGCCGCTCTGTCAGCCTCCCACTCCCCCAGCAGATACTCCTGACGTCGCTTGTGTCGTTACCGGACCCCATGAATGGGACCGTAGGACGTTGGCTGGTGAGTAATGGGGAAGGGATGGGGCACGGCGTCACGGACAAGGGAGCTGCTTCACTCTCTGCTGACCAGTCCCCAGCAATTAGTTCACTGCTTTCTCCTACCCCCAGCTATGAATCACGGCTCGGCTTCCCGGGATCCTGGGCTGCGTAGGGAAGAACGTGGCCAGTAGGTCGAGGGAGGTCATTCTCCCCCTCTATACTGGGGAGGCCACAACTGGAATACTGCACCCAGTTCTGGGCCCCCCAGTTCAAGAGGGACAGGGAACTACTGGAGAGAGTCCAGCATAGGGCAAGGAAGACGATCAAGGAAGATCATTAAGGGATTGGAGCACCTCCCTTATGAGGCTGAAGGAATGGGACCCTTTAGCCTGGACAAGTGAAGGCTGAGGGGAGACCTTATTTATGTTTGTAAGTATCTAAAGGGTGGGTTGAAGGAGGTTGGAGCCAGACTCTTTTCAGTGGTTTCCAGCGATAGGACAAGGGACAACGGGCTCAAACTGGAACATAAGAAGCTCCATACAAATATGAAGAAAAACTTCCTTACAGTGAGGGTGACAGAGCCCTGGCAGAGGCTGCCCAGGGAGGTCATGGAGTCCCCTTCTCTGGAGATCTTCAAGCCCCACTTGGATGCTCCTGAGTGATGTGCTCTGGGTGTTCCTGCTTCAGCAGGGGAGTTGGACTAGATGATCTCTAGAGGTCCCTTCCAACTCTGACAATTCCGTGATTCCTATCAAAGGCAGAGTTGTTGCTCATTTTTGAGCAAGGATGCTTAAGAATTTAAGCTATTATAACCTTAAATAAACTGCACATGGTTTGGGGGCTTTGTTTTGTTCACACGTACCTAAGTGTTCCGCTACTTGCACAAAGTCCCATCCACTCTTTCTGGGCTGGAAGGAGTCAGCTGGAAGTCAACCCCTGGATGCTTCAGCACACGGGCTGGAAATGGCACACAAGTGAAGGGAAAGCTCTCTGGAGAGATTTTCTTTACAAACCTGCAAAGTGACAGCACTGCTGGTGGTGAGAGATGCCACAAATAAGCGAGAGGAACCCAGTCTGAGCATTCCTGTTGTCAGCTGCTCACTCCGAGTCCAAAGAGCAGTTTCACCTAAATGTGAAAAAGTTGTTTGGAAGCAGCAGCTTCACAGGTTTCTGTGGAACGACCAGTTCCGATAGGAGGGGTGCCCCAGCAGACAGAACGGGTGCAGCATGAACATGACCCACAACACCCACAAAGGGAGAAGCCTCACGACTCCTCCTGCCCGTAGAGAACCTTTCAGCAGAGCTCAGAGCCCTACAGGAGTCCCACCAGGATGGGCAGATCTGTACGAGAAAGCTTCCTCCCGCTTGTGGGGCAGCTCGTTTGCCTTCATTTTTATTTTTTTCTGAGTTGAACTTGCCAATTGATGGCACATCCAGTGCCATATTTGGCTAATCAATAAATATCTATGGACGTTATCGGGATCTCAGCACCACCATGATCACTGCTGGTGGTAGAAGCAGAGTCCTGACCACCAGTGGTCACTCAAAATCCCATAGAACTTTGCCAAGGGACAGGTTGTTGTTGAACTGCAGCGGTGCCCTGTACTCACCAGATTTCTTGGTGAGGCACACACAAGGTGCTTACCTTAGAGATAAGCAAATAGAGAAAAAAAATGATTCACAAGTACTTGCTTCAATACAAAGAAAAGCAAGTTTTTAATCTCTTTATAGCCCTTTTGTATTCATTTTCACTAAGATTTAGACTCCTATGATTACTAGAGAACATTTTTATAAGTGCATTTTAAGTTTAAATAGTGGGATGTTCAATGTAAGTATGAGTAGGGTATTATAAAACTCCTGATTCTTAATGTCTTGCGGAGTTGCATAAGCTGGAAAGAAAAGTAATACCATCTGCCACGTAATTGCTCGGCATCAGCAAATGACAGATTTTGGTTGGACCAGGAATAATTTTAGTATGGACACACATAATCACTACAGAACGTTTCAAAAAAATGAGAGTTTGTTAAATTCAGTGTTACCTCCCCTCTAAGCCTATATAATTATTATATTGCCTGCATTCTTCGATATGGATTATAGTTGCCCAGTTCTCAAAAGCAGAGTTACATTAACAAGTCCATGGAAACTGGTATCAGCTGATCACACTTTGGGAAAGGAACAGGGCAAAGAAATACAAATACAACATAAAAGAAGCAATAACAGAGATGATTTAGACAATCCACTGATAAATCCAGTTTGGTCTTTATATTAAGAGTCTGGCCTGTTTGTTGTCTAGTTTAGTTGCTCAGTCCTTGCAATTCAAGCTTTTTTCCCCCCCCAGCAGCTTCTGATATCTACTTAATCAGAGAATATTTTTATTTTGCCTATCTGCCTTGTGATCTGAAAGAGATGTGCCCTCAAACACTGAGATTTGTACAGCAAGTGGAGCTGAAAACTGAACTGATCCCATCACAAACCAATTATTAGCTTTCTGACTGCGGGAGCAAAACTCCACTTAATCTGATGGCAAATAACATGCATTTCTCCAGCAATTCCTACTTTGGCTAATCAGTCAGGCTGATGGATGCTTAGCACTTACCTTAATGCAGATTTTTGTTTTAGCTAGCATTTGTAGAAACAGAATCAATTACAAGCTGGGGATGACTGGGCTGATGGGCTTTCGTGCCATTGCAGTTGACCGTGCAATTGGGTCCCTAAGTGACAGACACCACAGGACAGTCTCAGCTTGGCAAAACCCTCCTTACTTTTCCACTTCTCTAACTTATTCTTCATTCAGCACTACGATTTCCCCCTGCTTTGCCTTGTTTTCTGAGCCATCCGAGCAGAGCGTGTGCATTTTGCCCTTTCCTGCTGAAGAAACCCCTCCATCTGAGTACCTTCAGCCCAGCGGGCCATCTCCTGCTGGCACAGGCTAAATATTGTCTTCCTGATGAGCAAATGTTCAAATGTGGGAAGACTTCAAATGTGGAAGCTACGCAGAGGGCCGTTGGCCAACGCAAAAGAAAACCCAGCAATACCCAAGAACATACTAGAACTACTCACAATTAATGCTTCTAATCAGCACGATCCAGAGCAGAAGAGCTTCATTGCAGTTAAATATCGTTAAAGATGCAAACAGTTCCTACTTTTCCTACTTCAGTGGATTGTCATTGCTCCCCCACCCTGCCCAAACTCTCTCCTAGAAAGAGTTACACAATTAGGAGTCTTCCCTATCTGCGTTAGAATCGTTGGCGCTTACAATCAAACTCCTGCTCCCCAGCAGAAGGTGGAGAAGACCCAGCACTTGGCAGAATCAAGCCCAGCAATAAAGGTAATACGAATTTAACTGGTTCCAAAAGGTCTCATCCATAGACTAAATGAGTATCTTTAGGGGAGAAATTCTATTAAAATTTAAGCAGGTGGATAGCACAGGAAAGTAGGAGGGGGTTTTCTTCAATTAGCTAACTGTCTCTAGCCTGGAGCTGGAGTCTCAAATGTTTTTACAACACAGTGATACTCCAGTTCACATCTGTCAGCTGGAATATTTACAGCTTTGTAATTATTAAAATTGTCTGAACTCCGGAGCTGCAGGCTGGATGGCTTGGATGGGGCGGATCTGGCATGAGGTACGGAAATAAGACACTTGCATCCAGGCAGGGTCTAAGGTAGCTTTGGAAAACTAAAGCCAAGTTTCCCACAATTTGCATCTTGTTTTCTATTTTCTCATCTATGACCATTTCTGTGGCTCAGCCACAGTTTCTCCCACTACCCCTCGTTTCTTCACTATTAGGAATTGAGCTGACATTACAGATTCTTCATTTTAGGAGACCTCCAGCATCTTTCTGCTCAACTTGTATTCTGCTGTCACAAATCCTACAGAAACTTGTGGCTCTTTATCAGTTGGTGAGCTTTGGCTGAAGTCAACCAAAAGCATCAGAATTTGTTGAAAGGGGAGAGAGAGACCTGTGCAGAACATCAACCTAGGGGTCACCACAGCATTGATGAAGCCAATCCAGCACCAACAGAAAGTGATTCCTTCCAGCTACGCACCTAAAAACAGTGGGATGAATCATCCCCAGGAGGGGAGCACCACTGGCCCCAGCAGGAGCAGATCCCAAGGGTTTAGAGAGTGAATTTAAAAGCCATGGTGAGGCCAAGACCTCACCCACTACACTGGGATGAGCTTTATGGAAAATTTTGGGACCTTTTTTCCCCCCTCACCAAGAGAGAATCATCTAACTCACTGGCATCTTCTGTTTTAATAACATCAGCAGCTCCTCTTGGAGCAGGCCTCCTACTGAAATGAGATGTAGGGAAAAAAATACAACCATTTTCCACCAGTTCCTTTCATGGCAGATATTCCCAGTGCATCACCAGTTCTTTCACACACGCCTACTGGAAGGTCTGGGGTTACAACGCATCACGTTGGTGGGAAGGACCCGGGTGTAGGGGCCGCGGCACGATGGGAGATGCCGTTCTTCACGCAGAAGATGCCGTAAGCAATATTTGCACTGAAAAATGTTTACCCTTTGTGTGTCCCTCCCCAGGAACAACACAGATGTGGGTTCGGGTTTTTTTAAGGCACACTTGGGTAAGTGCAAACACATCTCTTTTGTAATGAGCCCGGGGTGACCCTGTTTAGCCTGAGGTCAACGACCAGTGGCATCTGACCTGCTGAAGTTAATGCGGCAGAACAATAGGAGAGGGTTGGCCAGGCCTTATCCTATTACCTTTTTGATACCAAATTAATTGTTTTCTCCCTCTCAATGATTCCCTGACCTTTCAGCTATATGTGTTGCTGGCACAGAGTGATGGATTAAATTTAAGCAAGTACATTTCTTGACATTGTCTCACAGCTTTAGAAGTTATTTAGGTCCTCCTTTCAGTGCTAAGAGGTTTAAGAATGTGCTTATGATTGCAACCTCATTTGACAGAGACTGCAAATATTAATTAGCTCAGGAGTATCAGAGACAAGAACACCAAAGGAAAGTTCACAGCACTTATTACCCAAAAAAAAAAACAACCCAGAAGTAATGGAGATAGAAGTGCCCTATAAGCCACAGGTAGGCAGCTCTAGATGTCTGGTATAACCTTAATTGGTAGTGCTTTATTAATTGGCAAACTCCAAACCATTACTTGCAGAATAAGTTTAATTAGTCAGACTATTTTTCAAATGGAGAAATTACCCAGGATCCTTCATTGGATGAGAAGAGTTTGCTCGGAATTGATCCCAATCACAGCTTTAAGCTTTTATTTCCTGGTTGTTGGGCTGCTTCACCAGATGGAATGAGCTGAGACGGCATGGTGGGGACTTACACCATAATAAAAGTGGTGGTAGACCCCATGGAGAAGAGAAGGTTCTGGGAAGACCTCATAGCAGCCTTCCAATATCTGGAGGGAGCTACAGGAGAGCTGGGGAGGGACTCTTTGTCAGGAGGTGACAGGACAAGGGGCAATGGTTTTAAATTGGCAGAGGGGAGATTTAGATTAGACACCACAGAGAAATTCTTTGTTGTGAGGGTGGTGAAACACTGGAACAGGTTGCCCAGAGAAGCTGTGGCTGCTCCATCCCTGGAGATGCTCAAGGCCAGGCTGGATGGGGCTTGGAGCAACCTGGTCTGGTGGGAGGTGTCCCTGCCCAGGGCAGGGGGCTTGGAAATACATAATCTCTAAGGTCCCTGTCAACCCAAACCACTATGATTCTACAAAAAAAAGAAAAAGGAAAAAAAAAAATCAGTTCAGGATTCAGGTTTTCCCCTCACTGTGCACCAGTTAAAGCAAGGAATCCTGGCAACCTGAATGACGAGGCTCAGAACATTAAAATTCACCTGTAGGGGATTGTGAAACATCAAGGCATTAGACCCAGATGCCTGTTCTTCTCTCGATTCAGCTCTGCAGGCAGAGCAGCCTTCCCTGCTCCCCACAGCTCCCAGCACACGACAGCAAAACGTGAGCATCACGGTCTGTCAGGCTGAGACACCCACAGGACTGAAAATAGGTTTTCCTCCAGCCAATCTGTGTCACCTGCGTTAGGTGGCAAGGGCCAAAGCAGCAGCCAGATGCAACCTGGATCAGTTCCTCAAACTTCATCCAAACTGTAGAAGTGGATGTGAATCTGGAACTACGTCATTTGTGGGTTTCGAGTGTTTTGGAAAATAATGGAACCTGGTTCCCACCCTCCTTTAGCCTTTCCCCACCCCTCAAAAAAAAAAAAAATTAAAATGGGAAGTTCAGTTTCCATTATTCCATTAAGCAATGGGAATTTAGTTCCTGGCTCCCTTGGTCCTCTGCACAGCTATCATGTGCTGAAGTAACACCACGATGCTTAACCGTATGCTTAACCATTTGAAAAACCACAGCCAAAACTTATTCATTGAAGATGTTTTTCAAACAAACGTGCAAGAGCTTCGTCTTTAACTGGTGGAGCGTATAAACTTATGGGTGCTGTAAATATCAACAGCTTCCCAAAGAGATTATTATTTTGGTATAAAACAACTAGCAAAGCTAAGGAAAACTTTGCTGCTCCCACCAAGAGCTGGTGTCCTCTCGGCGGGTGCTCTCCTGCCAGATCAGCATCGGTTATTATCACCAAAGTAAGATCAGGTTCACAGAGCCCTGAGCAGGGGGACTTTTCCCAGCTGCCTGATGGGTGACAGGGGACAAAGGACTGCACTGGCATCTCCATCCATAAGGTTCTCTTGAACACCTCAAAAACAGAGAGGGGAGAGACTGGTACTGAGCACCCATTCAGGGCAGTTACTGCTTCTTCCAGTCCCGTTTTCAAACAGCTCCATCTGGTTGGTTCTGTCCGTCCACCGCTTCCCCAGCGCAATAAAACCCCCACAAAAATCTTCTTTCGGAGGTTTTGGTTAAATACCCAACTTCTTGGCCAACTCTCACATGCTGCCACCAACCTGAGGGAGCTGTGGTGCAAACAGACAGCCCCACACCATCCCAAACCTCCTCCTCCTCCTGACTTTGCCCAGCACCATCTTATGAAGACTGGTTTTATTAATCCACCATCGAGCACCCAGCAGCACGGCTCCTCACACGCTCCAAAATAAGCCAGCACATCCGTGCTACCCTGTGTGTGTCGTCCCCCCCGCCCTCAGCTTTCAATTAAATTTAGAATTGACTTTAAAGGCACAACCTGAACACACGTGGTTCGAAACGGCCTCGTTACACCTCTCCTTACCTTCCTTGTATTCCAGCTCAGGGTTTAAAACCTAGAAACATGAATTTGCTCTAAGCTCCTGGGGCAAGTTACACGTCTCAAGCTGTTTAAAGTCTTTAAAGGAACGTCCAAAGCCCAGACCTGCTCTGCAGAGAGAGAGCTGGGAGCCCGGGTCCGGCAGCTTTCAGCAAGGTATTTAAAACCTTCCTGCGAGCTAAATGTTGGGTGTTGTTTTTTTTTTTTTTAATTTATTTCCTGAACTCTTAGAACAGCAGTAACTACCGTTTGTTACAACATCACGTTAGTCCTTATTAAAGTCATTACAGGAATTAATAAGGATGTGCCACACGGAGGAAGAGCCAAAAGCTGTTTGTACACAGCGCTGAGCTCGGTACAAGCTCTTTAGTTTCTTCATTATTATTGGAAAAGACAAACAACTGCATTTGATATGATCCTGACCCAAAAAAAACCCACAACCCAACAAATAAAAAAGTACAAGGAAGCCACAAGGTGGTTAAATTTATGACATGCCTTAGGTGTCCCCAAACACAACTCCAAAACACTACAAGATTTTTGTACCTGGCTTAACAACAACAGAAAACCTTTCAGTCCTCACTCAGGTGCCACCACCTTTTCCAGGTGAGCCCCAAGACCGAAGCCACGGCTCTCACCACACACCTTCCCAGGGCTCAGCATCAAGAGGCTTCACCAGCAAGACAGGGATCAGACCACAGCTCCCCTACCTTATTCTAACAAAATTAACTCTGTCCTCGTGTTATTTTTCAGCACATCCCTAGGACTCCTAGAACCACTCCCCATCCCCGTGCTCCCATGGGCCACCACTCAGCAGGTGCAGGAGGTGGTTAAGATATTTATCATCAAAGCAGCAAACTTTGTTTTATTCTACTTACAATTACAACACACCTTATCTCAGAAAAGAACCCGCATTTTCCGAGCACGGAATTAACTTTGCAGCCATTTGAAGCTAAAAGCATTTGTTATTTTCAACCTCAGTATGAACTTCAGCGTTAAACTCAACTGTTTCAAGGAAAACACTTCCAGACTTAAGCACATCTGCAGGTTACACACACAGGGCTCTTACAACAACAATAAACAAACAAACCACCTCTCACAGAGCACAACTTACTATATGCCCATCCTTCTCCTACAGCAAAGATATTTTTTTTTTTTTCCTCTTATTCTCCAGAAAAATAACAACAGCCTTTATAAAGGATAAGAAAAACCCAATAAAAGTAAAAATCCTTACCAGGAAAGGAAGCAGCAAGTGTCAAGCAGCAGCCAGAGCCACGCTGAGGGGCTGCAAATGAGCAGGTGGTGTGAATTTTAAGCTAATGACAAAAGCCCCAGCTGGGACCCGTTGGCTTTAGGAGGGTCTTCGCCGCAGAGAAGGTTTCCCATTTGCAGCCTCAGCTGCGAGGCCCAACGTTTAACACCCCAAGAACAAAATCCTGCCACCTGTGCTCAAGGTGTTACCACCCGTAATCAGAGGCTGTAACAGGGACCGTGCCCCACGTTGGCCAATGAATTGGGGTGATCCCAAATTCACGTTGTGCGTGGGCAACCTGGGGGCTACCACATACACAGTCTGGGTGGCTCCGGCTGTCATAACGTCCCCAGCCGGCTGATGGTTGGGAGATGCCACCTCTTAAGACAAAGGACAACCCCAAATGCTGTTGTTCAAACACCCCGAAAGCAGATTGGATGAATAAATGTGGACAAGAAACACACGGGCACATGTTTCACCACCCACCCACGAGTGACCACCTTCACTGTGGTGGGCTGAAGAAAAGGGTAAAGACCTTTTGTTGGTCCATGTAGTCAATGGCACTGGAAGGTACTGAGAAGCTGGGACTGCCCATCAGGGTCTGCTGCTACAGGACGCCTCTGCCTTTGTGTAAAGTTAGAAAATAAAGGCCAGTGATAAAAACGGGGAGGTAAGGCACAAACCTCCCCGTGTGCCCCAAAGGGCTCTGCCTGGCACCCTCTGCTCTGCTCCTTCACCTGGTTGCTCAAACCTCAGGGCAGATGAATCAATAGAGTTCAAACCAACACCAGGGACACGGCAAAGATTTCTCCGGGTAGTGCCAGGGCTAATTTCCTCAGCTGGTAACTGGTAACGCTGGGTTTCTGCATCATGATGCATCATTTGATGCAGGTGATGCAGCTGCTGGTCAAGGCCAAAAAAAGATCTCCTGATGGCCCACAGACACGTTGTGCATTTCTAAGACTTTGCTTATAGAAAAAAAAAAAAAAAATGGAGTTTTTTTTTCTTCAGCAGCATCCAGCACTTACATAAACTCCCGCTGATAAAAAAAAAAAAAAAAAAAAAAATCAAGATTCATTCGAGCCACGTTAAGTGCACACCTTGCCCGTTCTGGGAGGATTTCAGGCTATATTTTTATCCCTACCCCACCACCCCTCGAAGCCACCAAAACCCGTGGGGCGCAGCATCACACAGCAGCTTGGCCCCACGAGCTCTGCCAAGAGCAACGTCAACTCTTCCCAAGAGTGAGGTTAGATAAAGCACCAGATACACCCTCAATTCCTGCTGGAAATAAAACACCAAACATTTCTCCTTGGCTGGCAGCAGGTGAATTCACGGGACGGCTTTCCTGAATCACAGAAGTTGCTTTTACAGCAAACTCCCGGGGTTCCCTGCCTCCCAAGAAAAAAAAAAACTCTGGCTTGTGATATGTTTAAAATGTTATCGGCTTGGGAAAAAAAAAAAAATAAAATAAAATAACAACTGCTTTAAACTGATGGGAAAGGAGCCCGTTGGCTCTAAAGTTACCGTCCCAAAGTCGGGCGCTCAGGGCTGTTTGGGGCCTTTGTTCAGGGTAAATCAGCCGACGAAAATCAGCTCCCCCCCCCGCCCCCCCGGCACACTCCCTGCCCGTGTGATGGCCAGGAGGGGGTCCCCCTGCCCGGTTTGGGTGCTAATTACCTGGTCAAACCCTTTGTAAATACCTGTCAGGGGAGGCAGAGCTCACCTCTGGGCTGTGAGGTGGCTGGGACCTTGCTGGGATGCCCCCCCCTGTGTCCCCTCCTGCTCCCCACGGCCAGGCCACCACAGCAAAAGGAAGTGGTGACAGCAAGGACAGTGGTCACAGCAAGGACAGTGGTCATTTCTTCCCCACGGGGACACAACTTGTGTCTTTTCACCTTCCTTCCTTTCCACGCTGATGGTGATTTCACTCACACGGTGGATAATGGCCCAAAATTATTTAAACAGAGCCCCGAGCTGAGGGTGGGGGGAACCTCCAGCAAGTCCCAGCCCTTGGTGGCACCTCTTCCAAAACACAAAGGTCTGAGGGTTGTTTTTGCTGAGGACTCAGAATCACAGAATCACCCAGGCTGGAAGGGACCTTTTAAGATCATCTAGTCCAACCAATAAAAAAAAAATAAAAACAACCTCGTGATGGTTAAAGCTGAGCGGTCCTGAACTTAACCTGAACGGGATGGGGATGGTAAGGGTGATCCCCCCCACACACACACCCCCCCGGCACTGCAGAGACACAGAAAGGGGAAATGATGTCCCAAACAAACATCCAAGAAATTAATGTGATGCTCCCTGAGGCCTCTGTTCCTCTTTTCCAACATCCTCAAAAAAAAAAAAAAATAAAGAGAGCCATCCTTTGGAATAGATTGATGAGAAAAAGTTTGGTGATGATGGAGGGGGGGGGGTTTCTGGGTGAGCAGGGAAGGTGATGGGGGGGCTGTGTGGGAGCCGGTGCACGGGCAAACACACCCAGGGTGGCTTGGCCAAGCTCTGCTCCTCACCCAGACAGCGAAATAAGCCACCCCCAGGCTGTTTCCTGGGGAAAAAGGTCGATTTTTATTTTTTTTTCATTCAAACAGCAGTGGGGCGGATGGGGGGGACACACACACGGATGCTGGGGTGACCTTTCCTGGCAGCACCCCCTCCCCGGCTGGGAGCAGCGGTGCAGGTAATCTGGATGTGGCACTGAGGGACAAGTGGCCTCTGCTGGGATCGGGGGGGAGGAAAAAGGGGGATGGAAGAGGAGGGGGGAGGAAAAAAAAGCTTAAAATTTTGCAAGAGAAACCAATTCCCCCGCGGGCAGGCAGCGGTAAATAAAATAACAGCAGTGGGATGGTGATTTGCAGCCACGTAACGGGGCTTTTGTCCGGCCCCGTTTCTCTCTGTCCCGGGGGTTTCGGGGGTCCACAAAGGCCGGGGGCTGCAGCCTCTTCCCCACCTGCTCACCCCCAAACTGCCCACGATGTGCCCCCCCCCCCTCCAGCAGGGAGAGCTCCGGGGGGGGGTGGGGGGGCACAGGGCACCGCAATTTCGGCTTTTCTCTAGCACCGGTTGGATTTTCCAGAGGGCTGCTCCAGGACTTGGCAGGTTTAAAAATAGCTTTTACTCATCTTTTTAACTTTTTTTTTTTTTTTTTTCCACCCATCACCACCACCCCCCCACCCCCCGCCCCCGCCATGAGTTTACATTAAGCCTGTTGGGCATTTTGTTCCCCGTAGGAAAGCTGGAGGTATTTATAAGTCTAATTAGAGGCGTTTATAAGAGTGATTAGTGTGAAGCATCAGCTGCTGGCGGCTTTCTGTGTGTGTGTGTGTGTGTGTGTGTGTGTGTCTGTGTGTGGTCACACATGGATGCAACACTACAGTCTACAATTTGTTCCTGTGCTGGAAAGCTGTGAAATGCCCTCAATTTCCCCGGCGCTGATGGCAACAGTGGGCACCGGCCACCGCCGGAGGTGGTGGCAGCAGGGAGATGGTGATACCAGGGAGGTAGTGGCAGCAGGGAGATGGCGGTGGCAGCAGGGAGATGGTAGTAGCAAGGAGATGGTGGCAGCAGGGAGATGGTGGCATCAGGGAGGTGGTGGGATAAGGGAGATGGTGGCATCAGGAGATGGTGGCATCAGGGAGGTGGTGGCAGCAGGGAGATAGTGGCACCAGGGAGGTAGCGACGGTAGGGAGCTGGTGGCAGCAGGGAGGTGGTGGTGGTGGCAGGGAGATGGTAGTATCAAGGAGATGGTGGCAGCGGGGAGCTGGTGGGATCAGGAAGGTGGTGGAATCAGCGAGGTGGTGGCAGCAGGGAGGTGGTGGCAACAGGGAGATAGTGGCAGCCGGGAGATGGTGGGATCAGAGTGATGGTGGCAGCAGGGAGGTGGTGGCAGCAGGGAGGTGGTGGCAGCAGGAAGGTGGCGGCAGCAGGAAGGTGGCATCCTCAGCTGGTGTGGCTGAGGATGCTTCCAAAAGAGCCAACCTAGGAAACCTCCATGCTGCCAGCCTTGCATCACCTTGCTGCTGGGCAGGACCTGCTGTAGTTGTGGGGCAGCCCCACACGTTGCTGTGGGCCCGGTGAGCACTGGACCAAGCACCTTCACCCCACTGCAGAGGGCATCCCATGAAGCACAGCCCCACCACCGGCCTCGGCGCTGGGCTCCGCAGGCAACACCGCGCCCGAGAAGATGCTGAGCCCCGTGTGAGCACTCACGGGCGCTGGACCTCGGCACTGCCCGGCTCTGGGGACAGCGGGGACAAGTGCTGGTGTCCTCGTGTCCCCCTTCAACCAGTGCCACCCCCGCCGGTGCCGCGGGAGGAGGGGGGGGGGGGGCTGCCTGCAGGAACGCCTCCTCCAGAGCATCTTGAGGCAACTCCTGCAAGTTCAGGTCCTCCTCGGCCGGGGATTTATTTTTTTCTAGTCATCATATAAACAGAATCAAAAGGTCAGTGCTGCCCCCACACGCTTACAAAAGCTTCTGGTCAGAACGGCTCGAGGAAGACAGGGAGACGTGTGGGGAGGCTTCGATTTGTCCTGCATGGCCGTGGTCTGGTTCCCTCCCACCCAACAAACAAAAACTTCCCTGATACCCTCTTAAAAAAAACATTAGGAGAAAGATCTTGGCAGATTTGCCCACGTGGATGTCCCAGCCGGGTTTAAAGCAGGTTCTGCAAAGCCCGTTTGTAGCACACTTACTCTGACACACGGGGCTGGGCTGCCTTGGGGGGGTTTTATATATTTTTTTTTTAGGGAGACGCTGATAACCTGATGGTCCCCGGCTCATCTACAAAACAATTTTCTTCTCACGTAGCCCACGTGTGCCTGGTCCCTGTAGCCCGTATAACCCACATGTTGGTTTTTTTTTTTTTTTCTGAGGACAGACTTTTCCTCCTGTTTTCCTTTTTTTTTCCCCTCTGTCCGCGTCCGCGCGGCTGCAGGAAGTCCCGCGGGAGCTGAGAGGTGACACAGGCAGCAGAGCAGTGACAATCCACTCACTTCACTCCCAGCAGTGCCCAGTGACCATGGGAAGCCACGTCCAAAACACCAAGCTGTTTTTCTCCCCATCTTTTTCAGCCACGGGGAGGTGAAGGTGTCCCTCCTGGCAGGGGGTGAGACTCAAATCTCACGCTGAAGAATGAGGCTGGGTACGTCCCTTTAAAAACTTTGAATAGAAACTGGTTTAAATTTGAATCTAAAAAGAAAAAGTGAGCTGGTTTCAACCTCAAAATGGGCAAAATGTTTCATGCCACATCTCAGGGAAAAAAAAAAAAAAATATCATTTTCCTTTAAATCTAAATGTTGCTTTTGACCATTTTCAGTGGCACAGGGTTCAAACACTGCTTTATTTTTTTCTTACCTGGGACTGTTGGCCTCACTCCAGAAGAAGGGCAGTGAGACCTGCAACGGGATGGAGGTGCTGCCTGGAAATCCCCCGTCTTTCTGCCTGGCTTCGGTCCCGTCCACAAAACCCCACAGAAACCGTGGCCGAGAAACCCATCCCCAGGAAGCCCTGTTTGTCCAGGACCACCCCACGCCCGCAGGTGGCACGGCTCAGGTGGGACATGGGCTGGTGCTGCCACCACCGCCCCCCCATTCCCAGTGACAATCAGGGGTTCCACCAGCTCTGGTTGCCCAAACGGCCCTGGAGGGTGCCCTGGGGTCCCCCAAGCGACCACCCCAGCTGGGTCCACCCTGTCCCAGCCCCACACCAGCCAGGGCTGAGCAGAAAGAAAGCCATCCCCTTGTTCTTGTTCTTCTCCCAAGGGAATAACGACAGGAGCAGAGGGAATGGTCTGAAGCTGCGGCAGGGGAGGTTTAGATTAGATATTAGGAAGAATTACTTTACTGAAAGAGTGGTCAGGCACTGGAACAGCCTGCCCAGGGAGGTGCTGGAGTCACCATCCCTGGAGGTGTTTAAGAAACGTGTAGACATGGCTCTTCAGGGCATGCTCTAGTGCTCAAGGTTATTGATTTGTGGTGGGGTGTTGTGCGTGGGGTTGTGGGTGTGGGGTTTAGTTGGTGGGTGCTTTTTTTTTTGTATGTTTTTTTGTTGTTTTTTTTGGTTGGTTGGTTGGTTTTGTGGGTTTTTTTTTTTGTTCTTCGTTTGTTTTTTAATGTGGTTGGACTCGATGATCTCAAAGGTCCTTTCCAACCACTAAGATGCTGTGATTCTGTGGGGTGGAGGGAGGGATGGGGACGTGCCGAGAGGGATGGGGCATGTCGCAGGCAGAGGGGGGTTGCAGAACCCCCCGTTCCACCCAGCCGGGCTCCCAGGCAGGGAGAAGAAACAAAGCTTCACCTTGGCCTCTAAAAGTGACCACATCATTGACGGGGACAAGTTTTTGTCCACGTACAAATTCCACACACACACCCCCCCCCGCAGGGTGACGGCACAGCAGCGTGCAAAGCACCAGCACGGGAAAAACTACGCCTTACCTCCCAGGAGGATGCCTTTATTTTAATTTTTTGCCACCCAGGAGAGTCCAGGCTTTAAAATGAAACTTGCAAAACTTTTTGTCGTCCCCCCCCGCCTCCCACAGAAGGAAAACTGCGCCACGACAAATCTCAAATCTCACTCACGCGGGGCTTTACCCCCTGCTGGGGCGGGGGGGGGGGGAATCCATCTGGATGCACCCACTTAAACTGCTCTTCTCGCCCAGGTTTCACCCAGATTTACATGTCCCGCAATCTCCCGACTGGAACAGAGCTACCTCTGGCTTTCAGCAGAAAAAAAAAAAAAAAACAACAAAAAACTCAAAAGCCAAATGACTGAGTTGGGGGAGTGGGGAGAGCAGCAGTGGGGCCACAGAGCACACCTCCATCTAGGAACAATAAACATTGGGATCCCACTTTCCTTAAGGAGGCAGGTAACATGGGGCCAGGCACTGAAATCGTAGCTAGGAACACATAGATGTCATGAAAACACACCAAAACTAATACCAAAAAAAACCCAAAAATTTATTCTTATCTGATCAGAAATTCCACTTTTAGAAACACAACAAATACAAATGTCACCGCTGTTTTGTAAACATCTTCCCTCGAAGCCTCCGAAATGTCAATGCAGAGTTTAAATACAGTTTTGCAAAGAAAATGATGTTGGGGGAAAAAAAAAAAAAAAAAGAACAAAAAGCTACAATGCATTTGAGAAAAGTCCTAAAATGACTTGAACAAAAGACATGACTTTATGATAAAAATACATCTGGCAGAGTTGCATTTTTTGCGTTTGTTGAGCAGCCCTCAAATTCTCCTCGCAGGAAGGCTGGATGGGCACCCTCTGCACCAAACCACATTTTGGCAAATTATTGGGTTGGGGTTTTTTTTGCCCCCTTTGAGTCCGTTCCGACCGGGCAGGGGGAGCCTGACGCAGGTGTGCCAAACACCAGAAGGAAAACGAGTGAGATGATGATATAAAGGGGAGCCCGACCCTACTATCCCTGCTCCGCCGAGCAACCCCTTCTCTTTTCTACTTACTGTTCAGTGTAAGAGCTCCGGGATTAAGTCAGATATTGGAACCATAATTCCATTTATTTGGAGAGAAAAACGTGCCTTTTTGCTTAACATAAACGTTTTCATTCAAAAGGAGGTTGTCAACTCTGAAAACGTTATTAAATTCACATTTAGAAGAAACTTTGTGCCTGGTTTCACAGAGAGGAGGGGTCTCTGAGGGATGGGATGGGATGGGATGGATCTCGGTGCCCCAGCACCCACAGCAGCCCCCGAGGTCCCCCCCCAGCCCCGCTCCCCACATCTCCATCACCCAGAGGAGCAAACACCCACGGGTGGGGATGACACCCGGGGATCCAACGCTGCCGGGGACCCTGGGGACGCCCAACACCTCCGGGAACAGCAGGGCCACCGGTGTCTCCCACATCCCCTACTCTTAAAGCTAATGTCGAGTCACCCACCCCTGAAACTGCCACTCGAAGACACGCGTGCCAGCGGCAGGACATCGTGTTCTCACGTGTGTGTGCACAGAGTTTGCAGTTTAACTTCATACAGGGTATTTCTTTTTTCCCCTCTTGAATTACCTCCTGTAGGTAGAAGAGACAGAACAGAACGTCATTTACTGGTCACAGCATTTTTCATACAGTATTACAGTAATTACCGACCAAAAAAAAATAAATCACAGCAACCTGTAACCCCTTTTGTAACTGCAACCAGCTAATTCTGAGCACAGCTTTTTTTTTTTTTTTTTGCTTGGAAGCCTCAGGTCTGGGTTTTGTTGCATTCGAAAAATTGCATCAGGGATTTATTTTCTCTGCAAGAAACAGCCAAATCATCCCCTTTTAGGGTCATTCTCAATAAAATAGCGTCATATGTAGTTCCCTGCAAAGGACTAAAAAATAACCTGCTCTGATCAGCCTTTTTGTTTTCACGTTTCATCCAGCTCAGGAGTGCTGCAAAATAAGCCAAGGATCCTCATCCTTTTATAAATTATATACTTTCTAAAAGGAGAGATTTTATAATAGTTTGGATTTAGCTAATAGATAAGTATCATTGATTCATCCTTTTTTAAAGAAGACTGGGTTGAGTCATTAAATAAGTCAAAAAATAAGTCATTTTCTGCCCTCAAATTATTAGACGGCTTTTCTTAAAATAGCGCTGAGGCGTTTTTTGCCTCAGTTCAACACGAGACAACCCAGTTCCCCCCATTTCAGTGGGCTGGATATGAAAATTTCAGGACTTACTCAGCTTTTTCCCCCGTGTCTCAAGCGGCAGAAGGGAGCGGGGTTGCTCGTGTTTCCCTCTGTCAAGCAAGGGTTAAAGTACAGCCCTTCTAGCAGAACGCTACGACATGCAAAAAGCAGCGACCGATTCCCAGGAAAATTCATAAAACATCCTTTGGATAATGATTCAAGGTATTTTTGTGGGGGCAGATTATTGCCTATTTTTAGCTCTTCCCACTGTCTAGCTCATCTAATTGCTCCGTGCGCCAGTGCTCTGGCCCGGGGGTTATTTTGCAGCTCTAATTGGGAAGGGGAGGATCACACGGCTTTGCTGGTGCCGGAGATGGGGCCCAAACCCTCAGAAAAAGACTCCCTCCCCTCATTTCAGACCCCCCCCCCCAAGCCCACCCCTCCATTTCCTGCTCCCATTATAACTCCCACCGTTTTTCTGACAACATGGGCACAGGTAGGTGACTGCTGCAGGTTGTCTGCTCTCAGAGGGGCAGGTTTGTCCAAAAAATGCTCCATTTTGGATAATTACGGTGCGGTACGGAACGCTATTTCCTGGGAAATGCACAAAGTCCAGGATTGGAGTTTTCCAGCTGAGAGCTCTCTGCTACAGACCCATCTCCTGGTGCAGCCGGCGATTGCCAGAGGTGTTCCCTTCACCCTTTTCTTTGAGAAGTCATGGACAGGCTTCCGTAAAGTCCACCTTGGGGTGGCTCGAGCTGGACATCTTGGAAACTGGAGGTGGGAGTGAGCTCAGGCTCTGCACTGGAAATGGGCACTGACTGGGGAATTTTGATTCTAGAGGTGTCTGCCCACCCATCTATCCACCCACCATCTACCCATCTACCCACCCACCCATCTATCTACCCATCTACCCATCTACCCACCTATCCACCCACTCATCTATCCACCCACCCATCTACCCACCCACCCATCTACCCATCTACCCACCCACCATCTACCCACCTACCCACCCACCATCTACCCACCCACCTATCTACCCATCTACCCACCCACCCATCTATCTACCCATCTATCCACCCATCTATCCACCCACCCATCTACCCACCCAC
>JAOTQQ010000052.1:1379687-1392062 GCA_026546715.1 Gallinago undulata
GTGCGTGGACCGGGCGGCTGCAACCCCCTAACGCCCTGCAGCCGCTTCTGAGACTTTTTGGAGGGGGAGGAAAAAAAAAATTAAAAAAAAAGAAAGGAAGGGGGGGAAAAAAAATAAAAGAAAGAAGAGAGTGAAGCACAGGTTGGAAAGGCTCTAAAAGAAATGCGCATCTCAGCTGCGGGGGGCTCCCGCACGGGGAGCCTTGGGTCCCTGCGCCCAGACGGATCCCACGGGGTGGGAAAAAATCAGTGTCCCAGATTTTGCCTTTCACTGTTCGTTTTAGACTCGGGAAAAACCAAAATCAAACACACACACACACACAAAAAAAAAACCAACCCAACCGACCCCCCCAAAATAACAAACCAAGCCCAGCTGCGCCGGTAAAATCACGGATCACGCCAAATTTGTGAAATATCTCCGCATCTCCGCGGCGCACAGCCGAGCAGGAAAGCCCAGAGGCGCTGTCCCGCGGGGGGGCTTGGGGAGGGGGGAAGGCCACCCCCACGACTCTGTCCGGAAAATAACCAATGTCTGAATTTGGGGGCTCCGACCCCTGACCCCTGCTGTGCCCCCCCCGCCCTCCGCCCCTGCCTGCCCGCAGCCGCGCACGGAGCCGCGCCGCTCCGCGGTTAATCCTCCCGGGAGGGAGGGGGGGGGGAGGATAACGGGACAAGCCCCGGTGTCGCATCCTGGCTGGATGACAGGAGGGTTAAAGTTTAATGCCCGCGGGTGTCCCCGAGCCACCGCCTGCTCGCCAGTGGCTACCTCACCTCTCTGGGGCTTTTTTTTTTCTTTTTTCTTTTTTTTATTTTTTTTTTTTCCCGGGAAAGGGCTTCCCAAACCACCACTTCCAGAAGTTCTCATCCTCTCCTTTCATTTTAACGACGTCGGGGCTCTCCTAACCGAGACGCGGCGTGCGGGGGTGCTGCCTGCCCACGGAAGGACCCCCCCCCCCCGAGAAGCTCCACCAGCATCCCACCACCTCCCAGACCTCCAGGAACATTTCTAACACACCCACGCACCCACAGCAGGTTTTTCCCGTTCTTCTCCCCACCCCTCCTTGGGTACCACGGTAAAAAAAAATCCAGTTTCTTAAGAGCAAAGAGCCTGGAGGCCACACGAGCGGCTCCTGAGGAGCTGCAGGTTGGCACCATGTGGGCAGGTCTCCCACCGCACAGAAATGTGTGTAAGAACTTCAGATGTGCCTCCTAAAATTGGACATTTTTCAGCCGGTTAGTTTTTTTTTCATGCTATGAGAGACCCGAGACCTCTCCATTTATTATCTTTTACTGGGGGATATTTGTGCTGTCGATCGCGACGGGCAGCTGTGGTGTCCACTCCGCCTGTCCTGAGAGGTGACCACATGGAACGGGATAAATTTCTCCTGGGAAGAAGCTCTAGGAAGTCTAGAGCACCAGTAATGTCCTGTAAGTATTTTGTCCAGATATCTCTAGCACTCGGCACCTTCATACGTTCAGTTCTTTAGATGGTTCTTTAGAGCTGGACTTTTTTTTTTTTTACCCAGTAAAGATGAATTTGTCAAATAAGTGAAACTCGTTTGCAATAACTATGAAATTCCAACTGTGAAATTACAAATAGGCAGTGAGCCTGGAAATGTTTGGGCAAATAACAACGGTAATTAAACAGCCAGACAACGTGGATGGGTGCACACCCAGAACATAGATATACCTTCTGCTGGGTGTCCCATCCCACCCACACCTTCTTCTTGATACCCGTGACAGTGCCCATCCTGTGTACGTGGGCACACAGGAGTCAGAGACTCCCTCCACACGTACTTCCACAAACACACGTGGAGTTTGCACGTGCTCTTTCACCTCCAAGTGTAAGAACTGCAATTTTCCGTGCTAAATTCGGAATATTACCGCGGAGCAAGATGACAACCCACCACCTAGATGTAGAGCAGGTCGCTTGTGAAAACAGAGGTCTTCCTTACCCGCCTACTGGTGCTGTTAACAGACTGGGACTGGAAGGGAGAGCTCCAGTCCTGGCAGGAGGCTCCCAGTGAAGCCCGGGGAGCTCTTCACTGGTGGCATTCTGCCCGGCGCCATTGACTTAAGACACAGGGAGAATTTGGGGAGGTTCACTTTTCCCCCTGGAGTTTCTGTAGGGTTTCGAGTGCTCTACGGTCACCACCTCGTCACAGTCACATCTGCTGATCCCCACAGCCTGCAGCGACTCAGGGACTTCATGAGCTAAGCTCAGGTTACTTGGAAATATCCAGATATAGATAGACCCTCACAATATTTACCTCCTATTATTCTCTCTCTCTCTCTTTTTTTTTTTTTTGTCCAAAGCCTGAGTTCAACAACTCAGAACTCAACAACCAGGGTCCAGATTGGGCCACAACACGTTGTACTCAACACTTCTTCCCCTGAGCAACGCGGGCTCCCAGCAGGAATCCCTCTGCACGGTCTGAAACCCTCCACCAGGATCCCGGAGCAGCAATTCCAAGGATCCTGGCAGGCCAGGAGACCCAGGTTATTTGAAAGCCCATTAATAAACGAGGATATGCAGAAATGAGGGATAGCTCCTTGCAGCAGCAAAAGGGCAAAACCCCCTCATACTGTAGCTGGCCCTGAATTAAAAAGTATACAAGGGATTAAATATCAGCCACTTCCATCAAATCCAAGGCCCAGGAAGCTAGGGGGAGGGAAGCGCGTGAGAGCAGGCGCTTAGAAGGTAAAACACCCCAATTAACCTCATTATCCGTTACAAAACTGTACTATTAATATTCTGGGTTTTTCAAATTGCTGTTGTTGTTGTTGTTGAAGAGAATCTGTTGACTACAGCATGTGTTTTGCTGCCGTCTCCCAAACCAGCATCGCCCTTCTTAAGGTCAGGGGAACGTATCTTAAAACATTCATATATTTTAAAAATACGTATTGTTATTTTAATAGGCACCGTGGATAGTTTAATTTGTATCTGTATTAAATTAAACATATGGTGAACGGGGTATAATAGATTTTCTATAATTTAGCTGCCAATGTGGCAACAGAAGCCAGTTACTCTCACCAGCAGACTTGTCAGTGGTTTGTTTACTAGCTTATTTGAATTAAAATAAAGCTTCGCTTCTGCTGACTGCACATCATTATCTATGAGACCATAATCCTGCTAGCAAATCCTATATCTTCCAGAACTGGCTCTTTTGTTTGGGATTACTGAGAGCTTAGCCTATAACAAAGAGGAATAAGGCATCCCTCTCATCCTCGTAATTAAGTGTGGGGAGTAATTTAGAAACAAACCCAGAAAGATGTACAATTTGGAGTTCTGCTTCTCTACAGGGCTGGGGAACGGAAGAGGCCAAACACTGATTATGTGAGCACAACGTTTAAACTATTAAACTACTGTACAGCAGGAATCCAGCTTTTAAAAAGAAATGGCAACTATCAATAAAGTATTAAGTTGCTTTACACCCGTGACATTTTTTGCTTATCTAAAGGTATGCTGGAAAATTTGGGTGGAGCTCAACGACCGAAGACTATTTTAAAAATCTCAGTTTTTCTACATGCACACATTACATACATGTCACCCTTATAAAATCTCCATTTTGAAATTAAGGAGCACAATTTAACACACGAAACTGGATTTGTGTTTTAAAGGGTCCCTTAAGTGATTTAACTATTTTTGAATATGAATATTCTCTAGGAATAGGGCTGTCCCGGGCAGCGGAATGGGCTTGTTTAAGAGCTCTATTTTATTTTTATATTTTCCTTTGGGAAAACAAGTGGTTTGAAGTTGTTGGCATTTTACAGCTGCCTTAGAAATGACCATAGCATTCGGGAAGAGAATAAAGAATATTTTAGGCTAGGTGTTCTGAGGTCAGCCAGAAGTACCTCCTCAATCTTTGGACCACGTCGCTCTAGCCGTATTCGTGGCATCCAGTTCTCTTTCTGCTCAAGAGTTACCCTAGATAAAAGTTGCAGAAATTAATAACTAGGTCACAAACCCCAGAAGTCTCAGGAGTACACGGACACACAACATCTATTTGCGGAGGGCTAATAAGGACAGGGGTTGGTTTATAAAAGTCTCCGACGTGAACTGTCACAGATGGGAATTCTGAGGACCTCTGCGAAACCCAACGAGGCCCTAGTGGATTATAAAGCAGGTCCTTAGACTTTTAAAACATTTAGGCAAAGTGACAGTTCAGAACATCTGCTATCCTTCTGTCTGAGCACAAACTGGATGTCATGGAGTGCACAGCTGTAGGCATTTTCTGCCTCTTTTTTGCCAACATCTGTCACAGCATTACAGTAATATAGGTAATTATCAACACCTCATATAAACTGTTTGCTATTTTAATTTCTGAATAAGTAAAATTAGCATTATACTCCTTTGCAAAAAGAAAAAAAAAAAATCCAGAAGGGGAAGAATACGTGCTCCCTTTTAAAGCTGAGTGATAAATCTGATCATTTGAGGAGAGCTGACATTCAGAAAAAAATCTCCAGTACAAAATAAGGTCCTTAGGATAACACAAAAGACTTAGGTGAGAACAAGTTTAAATATTCTCCCTTTCCCTGTCTCTTAAAAAAGACATCTCGGTCTCATCTGTCATAAGCAAAGAAGATCAGTAGCGAGAAAAAGATGGGAAACCGTTAATCATCTATGGTTCTTTCCATGCCCGAGCAGCTGTCAAATGATGGATGTTTTACTGCAGCAACAAAGCCCAGGGCTCCTCAGAACCAGGCAATTTGGCTGTCAGCTGGTCATCCTTCTCCCCAACATCTGCAGGGTGAAAAGGAGATCACCTCACGGAGATCAGCTCAACCTCGCCAGCCGGGTGATCGCCCGCAGGACTTCCAGAAGCAAAAGCCTCTCCCAAGGGTCCCCCAAAACTGATCGGAACCGGGGGGGGACACTTCTCAGAGCCAACTTCTCAGGACCGCATTTGGTCCTTCTACGCATCAAGAGAGAAACCACTGCCCGGTCCTGAAGATCACCCACCTGACTGCGGCCAGCACAGAGAAGATGTCAACAAGTCACCAGCTTTTTTGGGTTCCTAGACTCTGGAGGCCCAGGCCGTACACACGTACGAACGAGGGTGTGATTTGCAGAAGGCGGTTGCTTATAATTTGTGGTAATTAAGGCTCCCGTGAGAAGCTGCTGGCTGAGAAACCAAACCCGTGGGCCACCTTTGGTGACAGTGGCCCACTTGGTGGTTGTCTTAATGAGAGCGATTTTGTCAGCGCCCGGCGCAGTCCTTTAGAGCCCAGGATAAAGAACGGTGGAAGAACAAAGCAACGCTGTCAGACAACAGCACTGGAGACCACGTCCGTCTGGACTTGCAAGCACCAGCCTGGTGACAGAAGATAATCACGTGGCAAGGGGTTTGTACAACGTTGCATGGAAGCGACGATCGTCCCCAGCTCATCCTTATTTTGCTTTCACCACAAAAAAAAAAAAAAAAAAAGAACAGCTACCTCTGCTAGAAGTTAACGTTCCAACATGGAAAACCTGAAAAAGTGCCGCTAGCTCCTTTCATGAAGAGGAGGCACATGGAACAAAGTGGTCACTAATACGCTATTTTTAGTGCCTGAACTAAAGAGTCCAGAAGATAATACCCAATTACTTGATATAGTGCTCTATACACTGTCTGAACAACAATAGTGGACTGAGAAGCAAGAGAAAGCACCAGAATATGGTTTTGAAGTCATTCAGATTGCATGTATTTTATTTTCTTCTAAAAATAAAAGGCTTTGAAAAGAGGTGCAGCGCTGTCCAGGTTGAAGGAGGGGGGGCCAGAGAAGAGTTGAAAGGGAGATGAGAGCAGATGGAGGTTGAGAAAGAAGAGAGAAAGAGAGAGACCTTGACTAGGGGGAAAGATAGCTGGGGCAGGGGGAGCCAGAAATCTAGAGGAAAGAAAGAGAAAAGGCACGTGGGGTGCTCACTCAGAGGAAGGTGTCCTTGAAGCCTGCAAGAGAGACCTCACTCAGCACCATCTGCCCAGTTAGGGCCACTACAGGGTTTTACCGATTCTCCTGTCTCTGCCCTGGTTTCCACTCTGCTGGGCTGGGAGTCCTGGGGGCTGAGCTGCAGACGTGGGCTTTTGTGGTGGCCTCTGCCAGCCACGCAGAGGTTCTACTGAGGCCACAGGGGACACCTCCGCGCCGGTGCTGTTTGAGGCTGATCCAGCCATTTTGGAAGGGGATGGGCAGAAACCTCACTGCCTCGCTTCTGATTTTCCCCTCCTCTGGTCCCTACCGCCCCTTCAGCGTTTATTAAACGCCCCCTTCCATTCCCTCCTCGCTCACAGGCAAGAGGAGCTGGAACCGTGGACCTTCTCCAGGTGGTCTGAGGCCCATCACTCCACCCAAGCCAATTCAGTGACAAGGACCGTTTCCACTCTGGTCCTCAGCTGCTCGTGAGATGTTCGTAGGTTGGGACTATTTCTTTTTCAAGAGCCCCAACCCTCCACCGAGAGATGACCACTCTGCCTTTTCTTGCCTACTGCAACTCCCCGTCCAGGTGGACGCTAAGCAGATTTTACCAAATTAGAAGCCGCCGGATAGATATTTTCCTCCTACTTTTGGTTTCAGTGCTAAGATTCTCAAACATTTATTTTAACACTTGCAAATAAACTATCTCTGGTCCTCCCATCACCCTACCACCTAAAGCCATTGTTCAAACGCCAAAGAGTACGGGAGCTATTGCAGATCCCATAATAGATGCCTACACGTTCTCCACACCGGTAATATTTATTATTGAAACAGACTGTTTTGTAAAGAGCTCTGAGATACCTAGGCCATAAAAAAGTGTGATATAAAACAAAATGCTATTCAGTTCAATAGATGTCTGATAAGAAAAGAACCCTAAAATTTGAACGGTTCCTCCTCCCCTTAATCAGCCCTAACAATGGTACCCCAGTCTCGGCGCTCCCGCACGCAGCAATATCTGTCTTTTAGAGAGAGGAATAGGAACGTGCCGCTGACAGAGAGTGCTCATTGGTAGAACATTGTTAGGTGTTTTATAATTGATAGTTTTCAGCATCAGCACAAAGGTAAGGGCTTTAGCCTTGAATACTACCCACTAACAATATACCCACACACAGAAAAACTAGTGCTAAATGTATTTATTAAAATAAATGCTTTAAAATAGTCTGCTTTTCATACAAAGTAATTATCTTACACTATGTGCTAAAGGTACTTTTGTAATCAATGGTATACAACCAGCTTCAGATGCAACCGCGCACACACCCCATTACACACAGCGATGCTCATCAGATTGCTTGGGACTGAATCAGTTCATTATGTTCCCTAGCTTAATTCTCCAATTCCTGTAGTTGGAATTCATCCAGATCAGCCCTAAGACGAAATCAAAATACTTCAAGGCCACAACCACCAAATAATACAATCCTCTCTAAACACAGAATAAGGTATTTCATACTTTTTAGAGGCTCATAGTTCCTGTTCTAACAGTGCCAGGGCAACAGTTTTTTTTTTGTTGTTGTTTTTTTGTTTGTTTGTTTTTTTGGCATTTCTAGCCTATTAATTACCAAAGGACAAGAGAAATATGTTGTGGGTATGAGTGAATTTTGTACAAGTCAAAATAGACAGTAGCAGCCAGCTGGAGAATTTTAAATGCTCTAAATTTTCACAAGTCCTGCCTAAGAAGCTAATCACTAACAAGCTCATGAGGGTTTGTTTTTTTTTTTTTTCATACATTGGATAGACCAGCACAAGAAATAAAAGAGAAAAATAAAGAGGAGGAAAAAAAAATATAATGTAGTAACAGGTCACGATTTTTCCACTGAACTAGAGAAAAATAATCTCCCGATTAGGTGGGATTAGGTGAGGGATCACAAGGGTAAAATATTTTAATTACTAAAAATGTTTAGTTTCTCTTGGTTATCTGTAGAATCCTATCATGGCTTTTAATTAATTAATTGGCAAGTATTTGGATGACCATCAATTTAGTCATTAAAAAAATGTTTGAGGGTTGCGGGCTATGCAAATTCTGTTGCTAATTAGTTAATGGCTCCATTCGCCCTGCCAGTGGCCGACGATCAGGTACTTGTGCTCGTCATTCTTAAACCTACAAGCATTTTTTTGCCCCAATACACCCGAACGTTTCTGTACTTGTGGAGTGTGGACAGCACTGATCCGGAGTGGATTTTTCTCCAGTGTTTCCATGGCGAGTCCTGCAGGGATCTATCTTCTCTTTCCTTCTCTGCAGTAAGGATTTAGGGATAATAACGTAAAATAAGGTGCCGATACTCAATGCTCTGGTCCAGACCCAGAAAGGCACCAGGAAATCAAAGGTCTTAAGGCTCCTCCATACATTTGTCCACAGGAGCCTACAGCCCTCAAGCACCTGATGGATTCTTTTAAATGTCACACCTCGTGGGGACAGGGACACGGAACGGAGCTAAACGGCCAAAGATCTCTGGACAAGGTTGGAAAAGATGTTGGCTGATCACCAAGTGACAGCGATACGACTTTTCCACCTTTGGTTTTATCCACGGCTTGTAACGCACGGGCACAACGTGTCTCTGGCCACCACTCTGTGGGGTGCACAGTCACAGCATCCACAGTCACACCAGCCAGAGAAGCAAAAAGGAACTGTGCTGTTAATTCTGTTTTTTTTTTTTTTTTAAACTAGTTGAGATTCCCTTAAAAACCCCGTCGTAGCACTACACAGGTAGTGACCAAAGCTAAATTAGGAAACCAGAATTCTGTAGAAGACTAATTTAGCCCCAGTATAACAAGGTCCTAGGATCTCGTCCAACCTAACATTTATAAATAGTTCCACAGGAAAAAAGAAACCACTTACACAAACTGGAGCACATTGGTAACTGCTGGACTGGAGCCTTGGTGAGTCAACCCGTATTGTTAGTACTGCTCCTCCAGTGCCAAATGCTTGAAATTTTTCTTTTTGTGTCCTTTTCCTACATCTACTCACCCTGATAATCTAATCTCACATACTAAATATCATAGTATCATTTAGGGTGTTCCAATTACAGAAAAAAAAAAATTATAATCCAAGTGAAAAGTCCTTTGCAACACACATCTCCTCCCCATCCTATTGCCATTAAAATGTTCAATTTCAGAGGACCCAGCATAATTTTCTCTTCCTTACACTAATTTTTTTTTTTACCATTCATATTTCCATTATAACTCTGGAAAAAAGATGTACTTCAGTGGATGATAACCAAGAGTATACTGCTTAATAGATGAAGTAGTTATTCTACGTTTCAGAATGACTAAATTAAGCCCTGCTAAGAAAGTAAAAGTTTTGCCTTTCTTTCTTTTAATCGGGATACTCGTTGCAGATTAACTAACTCGCATTACTTTTCTCAGAGGAGAGTAAGAAAGAACATTTGTCTGATTCTAAACATTATCTCCTTAAAAATCTGAATTACAAACAGATACACTGATACACGCACACACACAGCAGATTGGCAAAGGTCAGTCACTTAAACAGTCAAATCGCATTACAAATTACTCTCCCTTCCCACTATAAAATAGCCCAGAAATGGGAGTGATGTGTTGGGGAGAGGGAGTAACCATTTATTCCCAGTCAGTGCAAGGCGGGACGGCAGTTTCAGGACTGCAACCAGACTTCTCAAGTACCTTCCAGGGACTTCAGAAAGAGCTCAGAACTTCCTAGGTTTTAGGAGATTCCCACAGCGCTGACGAGACCTGACTGCATGAAATCTGAAATCGGAGGAATGATTTCTACAGGGATACTACACCTGTGTCCCTGCCATGTTCATCCCTGCCCAGGGCAAGGAGGTCGGACTGGGTGATCTTTAAGGTCCCTTCCAACCCAAACCATCCTACGGTTCTATGATAACATCCAGCAACTTGAAGTTCAGGCACTTTCTGATAGTTTCAGAAGGATTTTGATAAACTTCTCTTCCCTTTATTGCCCCAAACGTTTTTTTGGTTGTTTTTTTTTGTTTTTTTTTTTTTACCTAATCACATAACTCTTACCAGAATTCCATGACAATGAGCTTCACAGGTGAATTTTGAGTGACATGAAACACCTCTCCTGTTTTATTTTAATCCCCTGCCTATTCATTTACTTTGCTGCCCTCATTCCTTGCTCTGGCCTTTGCTGATCCAGCTTAGGAGGTTACTGTCCCCACCTTCCCTTAGCCTGACAGGAGGGGTATGATGTGGCCCTTCCTCCCCAGATGGTCTTTAGTCCTTCCTTACAAGTAAATGGAAACAGCTCAACTGTCCCTGTGTCTGCTTTTGCTCCAAAAGAGAGGCTTTTGTCTTACCTGTCTATTTTATTTTATTTTATTTTATTTTATTTTATTTTATTTTATTTTATTTTATTTTATTTTATTTGCGGGATTAGCGTCACAGGGTGAAGGTACTTGCCAGCCAAAAATGGTAAAAAAAATTAGTTTACTTGCCATTGGAAAGAAATGGTTTGTCTGCCTGTAATACCCAAGGCTATAGAATATGCAATGGAATCCTCAAAACTTGTCTGCAATTCTGTTGCAGGTCCCTGTACCATCCAGCTACCTCTTCCTTCCTGGTTTTTCTGTCAAAAGTCGAAATGGAGGAACTGCAAAATTTATTTCAGCTGTTATCTAGAACAGTTTCCACTGGACTTGAGAGAAAACCTGACGTTGCCATCACTGAACGGCCTGAGCTCTGAGAACATCACCAAAAGCTCTTTGCCTGGGGCACGGGGTGTTGCAGGAGCTGCTGTGTGAATCCTCGGATCCTCCTTCCAAATGACTCGCAGCTCGCTGAGCCTTTGGCCATATCCTATTATCCACCTTGGGTTCCTCATCCATTCAAACCTTTGGGAACAGAGGAGGAGGAGGAGGAGGAGGAGGATGGCTTTCATTTCTGGGTAACGCAGCGTCTGGCTTGGATTGCACTTTTATTTGTGGCTGGTCATTCATTTCTCCATTCGGGGTTTGAGATGAGAAGATGTTGCAGGATTTATACTTTGTCAGTATATATGTATTTTATAAAGCCTGGGATAGATATTTGACATTGGAAAAAAACCAAAAAAACCCAACCCACTTGTATGTGGTTGAAATGGCAGAACCACTTAGGGAGATAGCAACATTCTCTCGAGTCTTTCCCCCAAAAGTACTTTGTCTTTTTCCTCTGACTATTATGTTTCAGCCCGAGCCAGTCCTCCTCCTGCCAGCACCTGCTGCAACATAAAGCATCCTGAAACAAGACGATCTGTCAGTGGAAAACAATAGTAGGACACTTTTATTTTTAATGTTTTTTGAACACAAAGGTAGCCATGTCTACCTTGAGACATCTGGGCGCTGTAAGTCAAATTAAGCAAAGGGGTGCACTTAAATTTAGAGCATTAGTTAAAGTGAAATAAATCCCCGTGAGATGACTTTTATTCAGAATAAACTGGCTTTACTTTGTCTCTACCCCTGCCCCACTGAGTTCATCACTTTTTCTAATAAATCTTGCTTTTGCACAGTTTATTGCTGTGTAGTGTAGATCATGCCATGGAAACGTTCCCCCAAAGGGGAACTGCAGGCATCCTGGAGGACAGAAAGCGCCGTGGAGCACACCCTCCCCCAGTACAGACCTGGGACAGACAACTGGCCATGGGACAGACAACCGCGTGTCTACCTTGGTCTTGCCCAGAACCAGCCAGATAAAACCATTTCTCACCCAGAATACGTTCTCACACTGCATTCACCATTACGCTACGAGGTCTACAGGGTGCATCACCTGGGGTTCCGAGCTTCCCTGGCTGTACCTGACACAACGCCCTCATTTTTTTTTTCTACTGGCAAAATCTAAGGAGTCTGCAGGAGAAAGGAGTGAAGTTCTCAAGGTGCTTTCTTGCTACATGCTGCTGACCAGTTAATTTGATTGCTTTTGCTGCCTGCTGTTGCTCACTTAATGAAAGTCGGGCGCGTACGGCGGTGATTGAGTGGACACCAGAAGTGTCCAAGGCACAGAGAGGTAGAGGAGTCGGCGCTGTGAAGGTGGCAGAGCTGCACAGGGACCACGGGGCAGCACAGGCACCATCTGACACCCCCATTATCCCTCCCCCAGGACGGATAAAGCAATGAGAAGAGTTCACCAAGTCACCATACTCTAGTAACACAAGTTTGGAGTCCCACAGCCTTACAGAACCTCAGGGCAACTTCACAAGTTCTCTTTGCTCAAACCCATCTCGATTCAGAAGCCAACCAACCAACGCTCTGTCCAGCCAAGGGGTTGCCTGTTGGTGTTGAATTAGTCTTTCTAGACTACCTTTTCCTAGAGTTCTGTATTCAAATCAGTGAAAACTACTGGAACTACTGGAGAGAGTCCAGTGTAGGGCAACAAACATAATTAAGGGATTGGAGCACCTCCCTTATGAGGAAAGGCTCAAGGAGCTGGGACTCTTTAGCCTGGACAAGCGAAGGCT
>JAOTQQ010000052.1:1393111-1415611 GCA_026546715.1 Gallinago undulata
CAGACTCTTTTCAGTGGTTTCCAGCGATAGGACAAGGGGCAACGGGCTCAAGCTGGAACATAGGAAGTTCCATTCAAGTATGAGGAAAAACTTCTTTATGGTGAGGGTGGCAGAGCCCTGGAAGAGGCTGCCCAGGGAGGGTGTGAAGTCCCCTCCTCTGGAGATCTTCAAGCCCTGCCTGGATGCTCCTAAGTGATGTGCTCTGGGTGTTCCTGTTTCAGCAGGGGAGTTGGACTGGATGATCTCTAGAGGTCCCTTCCAACTCTGACAATTCCATGATTCCATGAAAATGATATCTCTAATGCCACTGATCTCTTTTTGAGAGATTCAGATGCTCCTAAGATCTCATTTTTATGACCAACTCTGTCGTTTGTAAGCTTATCAAAACCAAAATGAAAAATTATTCATGCTTATTATGTGAAATTTGAAACAGAATTCTATCTTTTCCACCAAGCTCCCAAGTGAGTTTAACCGTTGCTTCATTAAAAAGGTCTGTTTTCCTTAGTTTAGAAGCACAAGTAGGAATGACAGCAGGGAGGCATCGGAGTCACCCGGGGGAAGAGGTGACGTGGAGAGCTCTGTCTTTATTCCATTTCTAAACCAGTGTTCCATAAAAAGGACAGCTAAAGCATTTCTTTGCTAAAAGAGTGCTCCTGCCTTCACTCTCACATCACCCTCGAGGCATTCAGGCAGAAGACAGAGGTCCCTAATGAAGTGCCTTCGTTAGCTCGGTGTGTTTGCTGGGCTCCCAGTGCTGACTGGTGGGGGCTGCACCCCCGCCCTTGGAGAACCACTGCGCCCTTCTGGATCTGCTGGGAACCACTCGGAGCAGCTGGGCTGAGGTCCAGGGACAGACTGGAGTGACGTGCAATGAGTTTTTGCAGATCTCACCAGCCAGGACGTATTTAACCACCTTGCTAATTGCTTCCAGCTGGAATTTCTTTCTGTTTCAGTTGGCAAACTGTGACGCCTCTTGAGTTTGTTGGGAAATACAACGCTATTCCTTTCCTTTCTTCACCAAATCTCCGCTGCTTTGAGCTCACCCAAGAATTGTTTGGTCTGTGTTGGCCAAGTCATACAGCCACGAGCGCTACACAGCCAAGCATGTGAATAAAGTCTCATATATATATATATATACATATATAAAAAAATTTATTATATTTATATATATATAAAAAAAGCTAGGACTACCCCAGTTTGTGCATACCCCCACGCATGAGACAGGTGCCCGGCGGAGGGAGAAGAGCACACGCAAAAGTGCTTTGGTAATTTCCTGCAGCATTCCGGCTTCTCAACTTTGAGTTACAGTCATATCTTTCAGAATACTTTAATTTGGCTATATTTGAGTCGATCATATTAAAATAACAAAGTGACCAGTGACTCAACTGCTTTATATTCACTACTCTGTGAAGCTATATATGTCTGGTGAATGACAGGAAAGTATGGGGATTATCAGCCAAATCTTGGAGATATCATAAGCCTTTGACCATACATTGTGCCTTTTGCACCAGGGTCTCAGATGATTTAAAAAAAACAACGGCTACATCTGAAAATCCTAACAAAGTTCAGTACCAAGAGGTGTCACCTGCTTACCATGCTGAAAGTCGGGGTTTCCCAGCCTTCCCACATTTCTAACTGGTAATGTGTATCCAGGCTTGGCCTCCACACAGCCCAGGGTGAGCAGACAGCCTTCCTGCCACCTGGGTCATAGAATCAAGGAATGGTTTGGGTGGGAAGGGACCTTAACACCTCGTTCCAAACCCCTACCCTGGGCAGGGACACCTCCCACAACCTCCCTCTCACCAAGATGTTGCTCACCTCTTGAGCAACCAAGACCAGGTTGCTCCAAGCCCTGTCCAACCTGCCCTTGAACCCCTCCAGGGATGGGGCACCCACAGCTTCTCTGGACAACCTGGGCAGGGTCTCACCACCCTCACACCAAGTAAGTTCTTCCTAATATCTAGTCGAAATCTCCCTTCTTTCAGTTTAAAACCGTTACCCCTCATCCTATGGCCCCCTCCCCGAGTCAGGGATGAGCGCTGGTGGGAAATGAGCTGGACCCCACAGGCTGCAGGCATGAGGAACCCACCAGATCCGGAGCCTCACTTTTCCCAGAGCCCTTTCTTTCCAGAGAAAGGGCCCGGCAGTGACAGGGGAATAACAGCCTCTCGGGGAGGAGACGTTCCGCCGGCGCTGGGAAGGGTTCCGAGTTTTCTGTTTGTGATTACACTGTTTTGTCACCGCTGTCAGGATGTGCCCGAGCAACACGCGCCTCTCTGATGGCTCCTGCCTGTTCCATGTTTCATTTTTAGCCGAGTGGGATGTGCAGCAATTAGCCACTCATTCTCCTTCTCTATTCTCCCCGTTTTGTTCCGTTTCCTTCGCTCGGAGGATTTTGGCAAGCCCTCGGCCTTATTGGCAACTCTTCCCCTTCTCCCCCATCCCAACCTCCTCTGTCAAATTTTCTTCTCGCTGCCTGGGAGCTGACAGTTTGGGTACTGGTCCCCACACGTGGGTATGCTAATCGCCCCCAAATACGGAACGGCGCAATCAAATCACCCTGACTTTGGAGGAACGCTCTTCTGGATCGTTTCCTCTAAAAATACAGCATCCCAACTGCAAACAATTTACAGCCAACAAAATGTAGTTTGAATCAAACATATGCGGCGAAGTTGAGGGGGTTCTTAATTCAAGATGGAAAATTTTTGTTGCTGGGCTTTTATTTTTTTTCTCCTTTTTTTTTTTTTTTTGATTCCTTTTCATTATGAATTGTTGCCTTTGGGTGGATTTTTGCTTTGAGAGTGCAAGTTGCTGTCATTGACATTACTGGGACTTACATGAGAATAAAGAGTGGAAAATGAATAGCTTTCAGGGGCTTCAGGTTGATAGAACAATTTCATCTCTTCTCGGTTAATGCTGCACAGCACTCCATGAGTTTTTAGCTCGTATCTGAAGTTTTACAGCTGTAGGGACCAATTCAAATATCCCCTTTTGAGTTCTTTTCCTTTGCAGGAATCATTGGCAAATTACCAAACAGAAAGGAGAAAGAATCAGGTTCACAAACAGCTAAGAACAACTATTTCAGTCTTTTTTTTTTCACTGGTATTTTTTGTTTTTTAATAATTTGTAGCTTTATCAAATATATAGATTTTTTTCATATTTAATAGATAGAGCTTTAAAATTTTGCATGTGCTAAATGAAGGAATTTTGGTACTGTGAGAAAATTCACGATGGAATACTTCAGAGATGTTTGAAAAATCCACACCAGTCAACGATTTTTGTTCTTAAAAAACAATTAAACTGAAGCATGCAAATTAAGCAAGGGTCTTCTCCCAGATTCCTTTTCTCAAAATCACTGCTTTGTAAACACCAAATACCTGAACCTACTTTTTGTCGTTTTATGTTCCTGTGGCTGCAAGTTCAGTTGAATCAGCTCAGTTGGTTGAGATGAAAACCAGTATATAAAATATATATTTGAGTATATATGTGTGAATATATAATAGTATAGGTTATTTATTTATTTTGCTCAAACCAGATCTGGGACCACTAAGGTTCTGAAACGCTGACTGGCAGGTCTGTGTCTTAAAGCAAATGTGTAGAAATGGTCTGAAGCTGCGGCAGGGGAGGTTTAGATTAGATATTAGGAAGAATTGCTTTACTGAAAGAGTGATCAGGCACTGGAACAGCCTGCCCAGGGAGGTGCTGGAGTCACCATCCCTGGAGGTGTTTAAGAAACGTGTAGACATGGCTCTTCAGGGCATGCTCTAGTGCCCAAGATTATTGGTTTGTGGTGGGGTGTTGTGCGTGGGGTTGTGGGTGTGGGGTTTAGTTGGTGGGTGCTTTTTTTGTGTTTTTTTTCTGGTTTTTGTGGGGTTTTTTTTTGGGTTGTGGGTGTGTTTTTGTGTTTGTTGGGTGGGGGTTTTTTTTGTTGTTTTGGTTTTTGTTTGTTTGTTTGTTTGTTTTGTTTTAATGTGGTTGGACTTGATGATCTCAAAGGTCCCTTCCAATCACTGTGATTCTGTGAAACGTGGAAAATATCAAACCTCTCTTTCCCTGCTGCGCTGCCGTCGTCTTGGATTCGGATAGAAAGAGGAAAAGAGAATTGAAGAAGTTGTCTCAGAAACCAAGCGTTAGGAACTGTTTTAGCCACAACACACCACCCCAACGCGCAAGAAAGGTGTTGAGATACGGGATTAATCCATGGAAATCTTGCTGCTCCTGAGACCCAGAGAAAGGACCCCATGACATCCAGTGGGCAGAGCCCGACGGCCCGTGACCGGCCACGGCACAAGAGGTGACGGAGCGGCGTCACCCTCGTTACCAATAAACCCCACCAAACTACCACGAGGCACCACGCAGTAATGACAGGCCCCCGTAACAGCTAAAACTGAGTTTTTGAGGCACTTTAAGAAACCAGTAAGCGGTGCGCGTCACCAGAGCCGTACCACAAAGCTGTCACCTCCCGCGGATGGCGGTGGAGGACTGACACCCTCAGAGTTGTAGGGCAGCTACAGCCCCACGGCTCAACACCACACACGCAGCAGTGGTGCAACAGCTGGTCGTCCCACACCGGGACACACGGCGAGCAAACACGAAGCATCATTTCCCATCGCTTGACATCCTTCTACTCCTTGAGATGCAGGTGAGGCCACCTGGATGCTCCAGAGCTATGAACTGCCAGCTCCTCAGGGCCCTATGAAGCAGCTCTTACACTTCACACTAATGTCTTTTTTTTCTTTCTCTCTCTTTTTTCTTTCCCCTAGTACTATACATTTTACACTCAAAACAGACAAATCACGTGGGGTTTTGCCCTTTCTTTCTAATTCCCTCGGCTTTACGTTTCTCAAGCCGCATTCCCAGTTGATGAACGACGTCCTTAACCTCCTCGAGTGGTCCTGGACGTCCACTAGACACAGACCAACGTGCCACTCCTGCTGACTTCTAACATATACGGGGTGCCAGCAGCGTTACTGCCATTCACTTCAGCGGGGGATTTGCATCTAAGCATACTATCAGGGACTCCGTTCCAGCACCCGAGAGGAAACTGGGAATAGAGCACAGCTATTACTGGGCTGCGGAAGAGCTTTTCCTTCCCTGGCACCCTGCTCTCAGACAGACAGACAGACAGACAGCAGTCAGAAGGCACGGTGGTGTTGAACAGCCACCACTACAGAAGTAGAACTGATCTCTGGAACACAAAGTGCACTTTCTGTTGATGACACCCTATTTGTATACATTTTTCTTTCAAAAGGGGGTAACCCCTGGCTCTGTAAGCCTATTTTTTTTTTTTTTAATTGTCTAAGGAACAGAGCCACGCTGGCTTTATGGAAGTTAAAGTTCCTTTTCACACAGCTAATTTATGTTTCATAAAAAGGAGGGCTCAGTACCACCAGGCAGCGCAGCAGATAGTGTTGGGACATAGAGAGGCATTTCATTTACTGGGAATTTCACATACGATCATAGAACCTTCATGGCCCCTTGTCACAGGAGACAGGGGACAAAATTAAAGGAAAAGGTTGAATTCAAAACCTTTTTTTTTTTTCTTTTTCTTTTTTTTTTTCTCTCTCCTCAATGTACAAAACAAGCCCACCGCGTATCTTGAGGAGGAAAATGGCATCACCGTCCTGTCCACTTAGTCCTTAGCATTGCAAAACGCCGTCTGAAAGCCCGACACCCACTTGTGCCTGGGTGGATTTATCCATAGAAACGGGACAGAAGACGACGTGCAGAAGCATCGCTTGCACAGAGGAATAATCGTAGATGCTCATCTCTCGAAGTGACTGGCCACAAAAGCAGTCGCGAGTGTTTATGCAGAACAAACACGGAGGTGAAGCTAAAACACCTTTGAAAAGCTGACCCGTATTATCGGCAGTAATAAGTAAATCCTCCCTCTAAAGATAAAAGAGAAAGTGCCCTCATTATTTAGTCAGACCTTCACACCATGAAGACCCAAACACAGAGGGGTTATCAAAATGCCCTTAGAATAATAAAATCAAGCGCTGACAGACCAAGAGGCAAAGTTTTAAAGTGGAGGCCCCCTGAGAAGGCTCCGCTTTCCTCTCAGAGGCTGCCTGCTCTGATTACCACATCTGAACGCCAGCGCCGATAGTCATTAGGGGAGAATCTTGTCCTAGCGAGCACATCACTGGAATTATGTCAATTAACACCAGCTGAGGACACGGCCTGCCCTTCTGAAATGCAGCAAAACCATAAAGAGATTCATAAAGTTTAAAAGTCCCAGCTGCAGACAGCTCAAGCGGGATGTTTTAAGGATGTCTATGACCCAAGGACGGCACGTTGGCTAGAACCTTGGGACCACATGGTGTCTATGACCCTGGGACCACATGGTGTCTATGACCCTGGGACCACACGGTGGCTAGAACTCCAGGACCACACGGTGTCTAGAACTCCGGGACCACACAGTGTCTAGAACTCCGGGACCACACGGTGTCTAGAACTCCGGGACCACACGGTGTCTAGAACCCTGGGACCACATGGTGTCTAGAACCCCTGGACCACACGGTGTCTAGAACCCCAGGACCACACGGTGTCTAGAACCCTGGGATTACACGGTGTCTAGAACCTCAGGACCACAGGTTGCCCACCCTCTGCCCGTTGGCAGCCAGAACCAGGCAGACGAGCAGAAATGTCTTGGTGATTTTGCGGTTTTCGCCCCAGCCAGACCAGGTGCCAACAGGTCAAGGTAGAGGTGAGGGACACGGAGCACCCCTGGTTATGGGAAAGCCTTCCCCTGAAATTTAAGACCTGTAGTGACCAGAAGACCTTCCCCACAGGACCCCCACACCTGATGTGCTCTTACCACACCAGTACCAGCAGGCAGAGTTCCAGTGGCGCTGATGGCTGGCTGGATGTGGAGCCAAAATGACGTATTTTTAAAAGAAATTATAACTGTCCTTATGGGCTACAGCAACTATTGTCTGGTCACAAATGACTCCGGAGACCAGTATTTAAAACGTGATTCCTTTAAAGATGTATCATTAATAAATACACGGTTCACAAATAAGATGAAGACAAACTAAAACGCACAGTCTCACTCAGCTTTTTGAAGTTACAAATATCCTCGCTTTCCCCTGAGAAAATACTTTTTCAGGCGTATTAGGGAGTGTTATCAGTCCTCTCACAAGTGACTTCTGACCTAAAATCTAGCAAATTGTTTAATCTCAGTCACCTCATATTTGATAACAAACATGGAGAGTTTCAAAGGCAGCCAAATTTTCTGTATTTCGTATTTAGACATCTGAATTAATGCTGTTGTTTTTTTTTTTTAATTAGAACTTACATGCAACTTGAAATGAGGCCACCTATTCACATGTCTAAATATAGACTTAATTGTCCTGCATCTGAGAGGTTGGACTCGATGATCTCAAAGGTCCCTTCCAACCACTAAGATTCTGTGATTCTGTCGTGGTCTTTACTGCATACACTGAAATAGCTCTAAAATAATTTGATCATGATACATACAGAGGCCCCGAAGTGTTTTTTGGTGCTAGCAGAGGTGTTTGGGATTTCACCTGGCACCATCTGCAATTCAGACATCACCCAGAATGTCTTTTAAAAATTCTTATAACCGCCCATGTACCTGCTCCTGGTACAAATTAAAAAAAACACCAACATTTACAAATCTACACAAAATAATCAAATTCCCATGAGAGATAAACCGACGCATATTTAATGCCAGCAGTTTTTGATTACTTAGTGCTGATTTTGCCCACACCAAATTGAAACTGGCCAGGAGGTTCCCAGACACGAACACTCAATAGCATTTCTCTATTTACGTCTTCGTTCCCATTTTGAGAAGCTGCACTTCTTAAGTTTTTCCCTTGCCTACCACGGAGTTCAGTTCAAGCTCTGTTAAATCTATAAAAATCAATATTGAGTATATGTATTACGCGACAGTTCCATCTAAAAGTAGCTGGTATAGAATATGGGCCAGATACAATAGAGCAGCCAAGCACATGTAATTTACCCAACAAATCTAAAGCACTCCCACATTGATTTTTGCAGTTTTGTAGCCCCTAGTCACAGAGCAGAGGAAAAAATGGCTTACTCATAGAGTGTGCTAGGACTTGGGGCTACATCATGTTTATCTTAGAGCCTCCGATTGGGGTTGTCTTTTTGTTACCTTTGTTGATGGATTTTTAAAATTTTTTTTAGGTCATTTAATGCGGTTCTCCATTCGAAAAACGTCTACTTCTACGGCAAGAAAATAAAAAGGATTTTCTGAATTGTGTTCTGATCTGTTGGTGACTTTTCCCAAACTTACAGCGTCCAGGCGGAACACTGCAACATTTTAACAGTCCCTAAATGCAATTATCTTAAGTGAGCGTGAATAGAAAATTGTATATAAGTAAGGGGATAAGCTTTCAACAAGGTATTACCGTGCATCACACAATAACTAGTATAAAGGGACACCAAAACATATTTGAGAATACAATCACAATTTAAAAGGACATTTTTGAAACGGCATGCATAAACATCTGTGTTTCATAAGATATTTATGAAAAAGTACCATCATTATATATTTAAAATGTTTTCAAATGCTAAAAGGATATTACTTACATATCTATCTATACTTCTTCATGCTCGTTCTGAAATAATAAATGGGCGGAATTCTCAACATATATTAAAATACCATTCTATTCAAGATCTGCTACATTAACCTGTATAATTTTTTGTAAAATATGAATTCAGTCATAGATTCTATCAGCCTTTGGACCTAGATTAAAAAGTTGAAACCCCAATTTAAGAAAAAACCCTAGAGGATTTAAGCATGTTGCATGTCTAGAGCTTTTTTTCTATTTTATTTACTCATAAGTATCATTAATACCAAAGATCGACAACCTCCGGTGCCATGTGTGTCACTCTCTCTCTTCAAGTCTTTAGTCGTTGCATGCTTATCTATTTCAGTCAAATGTATTTCTTATTGAAAAAAAAAAAAAAGAAAAAAAAAAGAGTGAGCAACCTGACAATATAGCGTTATCGAATTTTTTCAGCTGAGACCCACATGTCATTCAGCATTCAGACATGCTTGTGCTTGATTGATGGATGGGTTTGTGACAAATAAAACTCGGATCAAGAGCTTTGCACCTTTTCCCCCATCAGGACCCAGAGTAAAGCATAACTCTGTAACAATGGTGGGATTAGGGATGCATTAGCTCTCCATCGACCAAAACCATCCATTCCCATCAATACTTTGCACTTAATAACCTGAAGCTATGATAAGAAAACAAAAGAAGGAGAAAGGGACAGGAGAAAACAAATCAATAGAAGAAGGGAATGTCTGAAAGATGCACTGTCCAAATGAAGAAAAATTTTTGCTGAATTGCTGGGATAATGTCCCTTGACAAGGGAACAATGTACTGTCAGGGTTTATCAGCGAGGAGCCCAATTGGCACAACATTAAGCACAGGTTTGGCATTTGAGTGGTGGCACTTACTGCGGATGTAAAACACATAATGCCAACATGCAGATAATCCCGACCCATATTTGTTTGGGATTAGCAGTTGGGATCCCAGAAGGAGCAGGGTTACATTTCTGGGTGTCCTGGAACAGGCACTGCCAACACAAGGACTCAGCCTTGTCCCCATGAAGTGCACCCGAGCACTGCTGGGCTGGTGGTTTTCACTAAAACTTTGTGTTCAAAATAATACTGATTTCTACTTGCGATTGTCTCTTTTCTATTAATTAATATCTCAGCTGCTCTTACAAACTGACCTGAAGGACCAGGAAGGGTCTTGTCTTAGGCTTTAAAGGGTCAATAGGTTGCACGTAGCTTCTTGCCTTGTTTGAAACTCTGCAATCTAGGACCCAGTGCTAAGACTGGAAGTAAAAGAAAACCATTCATTAACCTCTCCTCCTCCTCAGGTTTAAAGTAAGAGAAAATATACTTCTTAAAACCTTTGCAGCTCATTCAGGAAGACAACGAAGAATCAGTTAAACTATCAAATACATCTCAAAACAGAAACTGCTCCCTTTTCTGCAGGACTCTGTATTTGAGCTTGCTGTTGTGGTGAGCGAAGCTGGGAAAGAAGTTTCCCTAGGGCTCTGCTTCTCGTGCTGAGGGAGGAGACATCTGGTGGTTTTTCTTCTCCCAAGACCCAGAAAGAAGGGTCACCTTCAGCACACAACCCCAGATGCCTGTGGCCAGCACCGGATGCTGAATTCCCTGCCTTGTACCCGAGCCTCGTGCAAAGTGTGTGTTTATCAAGGTCATCTTTGAACACAATTTTGTCATTCTTCCCTCTAATATGTTGTAGTTTTATTTTATGACGTCTATTTATTCTAATTAAATACTGTTAGGCTGAAAGTCAACAAAGAGCATACGGTCAGGTGAGCAGAGTGAGCATCGTTGATCAATGTTGGTGACATTTGATGTTTTACTCAATCAGATCATTGGTTTTCTGCTAAACCTCTGATACACAGGCAGAAGTTCTAATATCCAAGACACTCAACAATGTTACTTAAGTTCTAAGTTCACAAAAAGCAGCAGAAAATATTTTAAAATGTCTCCTCTATAAAAAGTTTTTCAAATCCACTGACAGTTATAAGATTCTACTCACTCTATCAATATATGTATGTCTAAATATCTCGACTTCAGTCACCTACTTGTCAATGTGTACTAGAAAGGACGGAAAAATCAGCTCAACGGTAAAAGCCCAGGACTACAAAAGTTTGCATAAGTATAGGATGGAAATAAATTTATAAGATTTGCAAGAACTACAAAGAACATGATAAACTAGGAACTCTTCAGAGAGCAAAGCCTTCATTTTGTTTTACTGCCGCTCTTATAATTTCAGCGTTCTGTTGCATTGTCTCGTAAAAAAAAGGAAAATAGTGTTACTGTCCTGTGGGCCGTTGTTCTCCATCGAGTCCCCACCACAAACTCTCAGCTATTTTGGTTTGATAATACTATCACTGTCCACGCACACTATCAAAAAGCCCATAACATACTTGGACAAAGAACCTGATTTTCACCATGGTCTAAGCCACCCTGATTGTGACAACACAACTGGTGACACAGAAATGCACCTCTCCTTGAAGCCTTACTGACTTTCTTAGTGGGTCTGTCCACATAGAGCTAACGCAAGCCCTCAGTTCTGCCAAAAGAGCAAAAATGATTAACCTGGGGAGCAGATGAGTGATCTACTCCCCATAACATACATTTTATAGCAGAAGAAATTATTTCAATACTTTTATGTAAGATAGGACTCATTCTGATAAGTTCATTAGTAGAAAAATGAAGTGTTAAGGGAACCTCTTTTATTGAATTTCATTACAATTTTGAACTGCCTAAACATAAACACTCTTCTCTTAAAATTTTCAAAATCCTCTTTGCAGTCCTTGTACTGAAAGGATCCAGACATCTGGAGTCTCTCACTCACACACGGTCTTAAGGATAACTGCCAATAACCAAAATAAATCAAAAGATGTACTCGAAAAGTTCACCAAACCAGGAACTTTCCATTCCACAAATAAACAACATAAATCTGGCCAGCCCACATCGTATAATTCACACACAATAAAGAAGTGAATATCTGTTTTAAGTGCAAATCTCACAGCTATTTTAACTACAGAGCAGCCCGGGCACTTCCATAATTAATTACTTATTTATTTCGACCCAGAAATAATAATGATCTAATTGAGATACCATCAGTTCCAATCAGCCAGTTATTTCCTAACTAATTTTGGGAAGAGAATGAATGGGCAAGATTGAATAATAAAGACCAAGTTGCACAGTGAGCTGTACGGCGTGCAAGGGGGAGCTACTTCCAGCACAGAGCCCAGGGGCAGGGCTTCCAGATAATTTAGTAACTGTCCTTCTTGTATAATTTTAAATCTGGATCTACGGATCAATTTTTATTTGAAATGTAATTGACTGGGCCAGGCCATGCTTCCTTGTCCCCACAGTGGTTCCAACACTTTTTTCTTCCTGTTTATTTGGATTCATATTCTGTAACAACCTAGCTGGAAGATATTTCTAAATCCATGATTTGTCTCTTTTCTTAAAATAACATTGCTCACTCTTAGCATCATTGCCATCTCAATCTTTCAGCCCAGGTTTGCAAGACACTCGCCAAGGAATTTTCGTAAAGGTTTTCTAATTCTAATGATCTATGGTCAAGTTGTTGAATTATCAAAAAACAAAACCCCAAAGATATGCTTGATTTTTTTTCCTGCAATAAAGTAACAGGAACCCTTTTAGAAACAACAACCTTGTGTCAACACTGCAAGAGGAGCTGCCTTCTTACGGATTCAGAGAGGGAGAACAGTGTTTTGTGATGCTTTAACCTCAAGAAATATAAGGTCAGGTATTGAATACAATGCTTAAAATAAGCGTTGATGTTATTAATATAAACATCCGACCTTGATCAGTGACCCACTAGATACCTTCCCTATTTTGTTTCTAAGACTGTAGCTTCTGGATGACTTTGGCTCACCTGTAAGGTTCATAATGTGCAGAGTATTTACCAAAAATTCTTTTTTTTTTTCCCAGCTCCATATCTCCTTGCATTTATCTGTACAAGAAAATTGCGTGAAGTCATAATCAGCAACTCATGTCTTAATTGCACAGATACGCACGGGTAATTCCTCTTTGTTCAACTACTTCCAAACACCCCAAGAAATAATTCCAGGGAAGTTGGGAAGTCGATATATTTGTATTCAAATATTACGTGTGCGCTTTGTAAGGCTGATCATCAAAATGTATTTCTTGTGATCAAAATCCAAAATAACATTTGGATGGTCACAAGGAGGTCCACCAGGTTATGAAGTATTCGGCAGCGAGATCTTCAAGTCTTCATTTTGGAATCAATTCTTTTTCTTTGGTGGAACTAAACGCATATGCTCCAGAGGGTTTGCCCAACTTCTGAAGGACATGTGCCTATAATAGGCCTTTCTCATCTCTGTCTTGTTAACAAGTATATAAATAAGAGAAGGCTTCAGTAATTGGCTCAGAGTTACTAATGAATTAATTAACTTCAGTCTATTTTACCTAACCTTTAATAATAAGAATCTTTTTTTGGTCTAGCAATAGGTCTGACAGGCTGAAAAAACAGACATGCAGCAAAGCTCTTGAAAATTAATGAGAAACGAGGAAAGAATCAATGTACATTCTGCTTGCAGAGAACTGACACAAAAAAGACACAATAAACCATGAACAAACACAGTCAGTTTAAAAAATAGGTTAGAAAAAGTGGGCAAATTCAATTATAGAAGTAATTAGAAGATATAGGGCAAGGCTGCCTTTTGGGACTGTGCCAGAAAACATGAATTAATAAGAGTGAATAGAAAGCGCCCATGTAGTAATTAAGAGGCAATCACCTATGGCAATGAATACCTGAAAACAGGCTGCAAACTATTAATTCAGTGATCAAAAATATTTTTAGATGATTAATATGGCAAATTTGTTTTAAAAGACTAATTTCTGAAAAGATATCAAGACAATAGCACATTATTTGTTCCTCTGGCATTTATATAGCTAATTAAATTTTATAATTTGCAACAACATTAAGCATTATCTGAAAACAGTAAAAGCAATATTTCCTCCAGTAATTCTTTATTATAGCGTCTTCAAAATCAATAAGTTAAGACTAACTCAACTTTTTTAAAGGAAATTCAACCCACCAGAGCCGATCGCTTCGTTTATTTGAATGATTTTTGTTGTTGTTTATTAAAAAGACACCATGCGTGAATTTTACATAATCATTTGCAGCTACTTTAAATTATTCCAGTACCTGTTTTCATTATAATTCAGAGAGTTATAAACAAAATTCTTTGATACTCAAATGAGCCATCGCATTAAGATGTTAATACGTGGCCAAGGGAGACTTTTCTTCATTAGAGCTTGTCCCTCTCCTTCAGGCACAAAACAAGGAGCAAGTTACAGTAAAGGTGTGCGACACTAGACAACAAAAATAATTATCTAAAGATCTGCCATGAAAATCTCTTGAAGGCATTTATTCTTTCAGTAAATCAGGTAAGGGGTAATTCATTGTCTCAACGATGCTCCCGAGGTCATGACAAAAGCTAACGTAAACCAGGCACAATCTGCAAAAATTTGCTGTCAGAAGTGAAAACATAAAAAAAGAAAAAGGCTCTATCCCGAAAAGCAATTCTAGGTGGAAATCTTATGTGTGAGAAGGAGAACAAACCACAGAAGAAGCTTTACAATAGTAATAACTTCACCGTAGCTATAGCAAAACCACAGATTAATTTCTCTAACTTCATCATTTTTCACCACCATTCCTGAAGATTCTTAAAAAACCCCGAGAAGCCTCCAAAAGATGACCAAGAACCAAAGGCTGATTAGAAGTTTCTACATCAGGAATGATTATTATATTCTATTTGCATTGCTGCAGAGAGGAAGAACTGGCCTGAATGTTGTTGGCAACTAATGCACGATGCCTTGTGTTAAGATTTACATCTTTTTTTTTTTGCCTTTTTAGTGTCATTTAAAATAGCATTTATGCTCCCAATTCAGAAATATTATCAGAACTATAAGCAATATAAGAAAGGGCCTAACTAGCAGAGATAGCCAAAATTGTCTCTGCTAAATTAAACACAGATTTCATGGTTCAAAAGTCTGCTCTGATCTCACGCTTCCTTCGCCCTCATTTTCTCCATAGGAAGGATTGTGGTTTGTGGAGTAGCAAAGGGACTGAAGGGGAAAAGAGTGGAAAAACTACCAAAAATAAAATGGCGAGAGGAAATTATTTGAAACAACTGAAAGAACACAATCTTAAAAAAAACAACACCAAAGCAAGCGGGCAAATATTACTGAAAAATAAGTGCAGTTTATTTCAAGACTAAGTTGCTTGCTTGTGTCAGTATATTTGGAGATTTAGGGAGAGCTTGTTCCCTCGATACGTACTCAAGGCTTCCTGTTTCAGTTAGAAAAAACTTCGAAAAATTGAATTTCCTTTGAAAAATACACAGCTTAAAGCCACGGGTAAAAGAAGTTGGTGAACTCACACTGGTTTTGTGAATGCTTCAAAATGAAACACAGTTTGAGACATCGCTCTCACACCTTTAACTCCAGGCAGCCTCCGCGGGTCTCCTGACGGGTTGTTTTCTGCCACAGTGCTCAGGCAGAAAATAACCCAGAACGTGCTGTACCTGGAGAAAGCCAGGGGTTTATAACGCTGCTGGTAAGAGCAGTCCCCAAGGAGCAGAAGAGATGCTGAGCTGTGGAGATGCTCTTTGAAAAGAAGAGACAAATTATCCACCGTGTGGTACAGGACGGAGGTACCTGGTGCTCTGATGGCAATGTTGATTCTCAGCACCCCTGCCTAGTTTGGTCCCGTTCTCCTGGGACAAAATCTTCGATCCCTGGTCACAGTTATGGAAATACAACACAAGAAGAGCCTCTAGATGGGATGTGGAGCCTTCTATCTATCCTCCACGCCAATGCATTAACAGGAGTCATAACACGATAGCAGCTGCTTTCCATATACACATCCATAGGAGCAGCACAGCCACTTAGACCCATCACCCAGGGTTAGGGACCCAGTTTCATCTCCTTGTGCTACCTTTCTAATTAACAGAGAGAGTCTCTTGCTCAGAAGAGGACCCTAATTTAGATGGTCTTCATTGCCCAAACGGAGAGACCTTCTCTCTCCATTGATTGCCAGAGAAAGCCTGAAGGATCTAATGAAACTCAAGGGGACAAACAAGGTGACTTGCGAACACTTCTATGTGCCTCGTTTCTTAAGCAGTAGCACCCTGTTCCTTGAACTTCTTGTTGTTGTAGCTCAGCAAAGCACTCGTTTGAGGACTTCTGTCTCATTCCCATTCTCATACTGGAAGTCCACCACCTCCTCACTTGTGCTACTGTATCTATTTCTGCCGTGATGCTGGAAAACACACTTTTGAACGGGTCAAGATCTAGACATCTATCAACCTGCCCCAGCACTGGTCATACCCTCTCCAGCTCACTGGGTCCTACTCATATTCCTTGAACCCATTTTGTCACGGTGACCATCCTTGTCACCTCTCTGTCAACCTTTTCAGGATTTACTCTGTTTGTTCTAAGCAGAGGGGGCTGATACTGCACAGAGTGTTCAAGATGCAGGCGTACTATGGATTTATATAGCGTCGTAATGATGGCTTTGGGTTTGTTCTCTATTCTTAAAATTTTCATTCAACTCTTCTTGACATGACAGTTTTGCAGAACTACCCATTTAACATCAAGATCTCATTTCTGAGAAGTGATGGTTACTTCCCAGCCCATCACTTTCTATGTAAAGATAGTTGCTTTTCCTCTGTGCGTTTGTCTGTACTGAATTTCATGCCATTTTTTTTGCCCATTATTGCCATCATCGTACGATCTTCCTCAACACACCATAGCTGGTCCTTCTCTTAACTTCCCCAAGTAACTTAGTACCATCAGCAAATTTTGTTCCCTCACTATTCACCTTTTTACTTTACAAGATCACTTATGAATATGTCAAATAGCCCAGATCTCCATGGGGTTTTCAGCGAGGACCTTACCTCTGCTGTGAAAACTGACCATTTATTCTCATACTTCGCTTTCTCCTGTCAAACAGTTATTTACTGATGTGAGGATCTTCCCTTTTATTCAAGCACATTTCATTTTCTTAAAGGCTTTTGGGGATGGACCTTGACAAACATCTCTTGAACACCCAAGCTGGTGGTATCAGCTGGATCTCCTGTGTTCTTGTACTCATAGATTCCTTCAGAGAATGTAAATGTATTTTTAAGCCAGGATTTCTCTTTTAAAGCTTACATTAACCCTTCTCAGTATGTCATAATTATTCAGATACATTAATTCTATTTTTTTTCCCTAGCTTCTACTCATTTTCCCAGCACAGATCTCAGAGTCAGTGGACAGAATTTTTCTGGATCTGCCTAAATCACTTTTTAAAATCTGTTGCTGCATTCATCAGATTTCAGTCCTCTGCCTCAGAACTGCTGGAGCTGAGCTGTACACCGCCATCCCGTTCCTCTCCTGACTTTCTTCAGAATTTCCTAGTGAATGTCTCTGTTCCTGATGAGTTGTTATAGCTTGTTTTGTCCATTTATTCTATAAACTATTTCTGGACACTTCAATTTGAAACAAATCCTAAAACGCGTTCCATAAATCAAGATTCCGAGATGGGAATCTCTCCAGCCTCCCCCACGGTAAGCACAGGTGCAAAAAAATCACAGCTTTTCTGCTATGGCTTTATCTTCTTTGAATGCTCTTTTCATGCCTTGAGCATCTTACAGATTTTCTGGCAGTAATCATACTCCCATCGTGTTGGAAAAAAAAGGCTCCTGTTATTTTTTATTCCTCGTGTAACTTATTTCTCAACTTCTTTTGGAGACTGTTGTTAAGTTACTTGTTACCTAGATTGACTCCAGACTCTGGTTTACTGGGCAGCCTTAAAATTAACACACCACGGGAGGTACAGCTTCATGGTAGGCTTGAACTTCCCCAGCTCTGAGTGACCACCTAGCAACAAGCCACCTTCCCATCCTCAAGCCACATGTTCCCTCCAGCTGTGACATACTGGCACTGGTGCTCAGTTATATTAATGAGCTGATAGGGCTGAAAATTAACCCTTGTAAGAAACCATTAGTCTTCTCTAACCACACAGCCCCGCGGCACTTTGCTGTCACAGGGAGAAGGGGAGGTAGAAATAAAGCTCAGGGTGTAAACGTTGCTATTAACAGCAGGGAATATTTAGTTTAACTTAAATTTTGAACCCGTATCTAGGGTTGGGGGGGGGCAAACCTGGAGCATGGGCTGGAAAGGCGCGGGTGGGTGGGAGTGGTGAGGTGCAGACACCTAAGATTGCTGCCAAATCCAGCTTTTCATCCAACTACACGCCGAGTGTAATGTAGATTTCTGACACTCAGGGGCTTAAGATAATCAATTACAATAATCAAACTTAAGCCTTTTCTAAAGGGGTATTTAGGAAAACTTGCAGGGTGTATTTTCCCTGCCCGGTGAAGTTACGTCTTGATTTTCAGATTTAGGAGTTAATTTATTGGAAGAGTAGGAGGGAAGAAAAAGCAGGGGCTGGGGAACTTTGAATATCGTTACTAAAATACAGAGAGCTTGGGGGGTACTTAATCCCCATCCCACACTTCTGTCATCAGCTAAACATCGCTCCCCGTTGCGCACACAAGGAGAAGGGCAAAGCTGACCCAGCAGATCAAGATGAAGAGATTAAAAGCAGAAATTAAAGTCTCCTGGAGAGATTGTTCAGCTATTATATACTGATAAATTTTTCATGGATTTCCCCACGTTTTTAAAAATCGTATTAATCTCAACTTGGGAGCTTTAACAACACGCCTCTGATTGTCAGTATTTCCCTCTGATTGCCAACGAGGTGCACTGTGGAAGACAGACCCTTTCTTATCTTAGCTGGAGAGGAAGATATATGCAAAAAAGAAAATAGATATTCCAGTATTCAAAACTATTTGCCCAGGCTACTTCTGGAGTTATTTATCCTTCATTTGGATACGAAGAGGAAGCGTGAGTTCAGGACATAAATGAATGGTATTATAAGAACCTAAAATGGCCATACTGGGAGAGATGGAACATCCCTCTAGCCAAGCACTCTCAGTCAGTGGCCAGAAGCAGTAGCTACAGAAGAAGAGGACAGGGATGTAATAACACTTCCCCGCGTACTCTGCCACCTTCCACCAATCTGAGCCTCGAAGACCACCTGGGCCAGACAAGGTTCATGTGTGCTTTTAACCTCTGTGGATTTCTCTTTTGGGAACTTGTTCAAGCTTCTCTTGAACCCGTATAAATTTGAACTCTGACAGTACCCTCCTGCTGCTTAATTATGTCTAAAGATCTTATTTTGTTTCTTTTCCAGCTGCCATATCTGTCATCTGCCTTAATTGCTTCTCCTGGCAAAGACTGTGCCCAAACCATGTGTAGGCTTAGATTCTTTTTAATGGAAATCTCTCTGTTCCTGTGATGATCCCTGTTGCCCTTCTGTGAACCTTTTGAAAAAGTAGGGGCAGGCAAAATGCAAGATGTGAGTGCAGCAGGGATTTATACGCTGGCATAAGTATTCCGTACTTATCTTCTATCCTTTTCCTATTTATTCCTAACATTCATTGAACGCCTCTAACCACTAAGCAGATCCTTTCATGGACCTGTCTTTTCTAATCCCAAGATCTCATTCCTTGGTGGTATAAAACCACTGAAAGCCCATAATTTTATTTACGAAGTTTTGATTATTCCCAGATGCCTCACTTTAACTCTTACCTAAACAGAATTTCATAGGATATTTTAAGGACTACTCACTGAGTTTCGTAAGATCCTAGTCCTGTTCAGTGTCCTCATCTTTATTGTCCTGAAAAACCTGGTGTCACCACCACACTGCCACCTCGCTACTCACTCTCCTTCCACTTTCCTCATGAATCAAAGGAGGACGTTTCTCCATCTCTTAGATGGAGGAACCTCCTCTTTCAACCTGAGATCCCAAGATTTCTTTCCCCAGAGTGCTGCCTCCTTCACGTCATCCTGGCAACTCCTCACTAGAGAGACAACAGTCAGTTTTGAACCTCCACGTCTTGTAACTACATCTGAGTATTTTTGGCTTTGATGGATGTAAGGCACGAGACAACAAGGTTTTCAAGTCACCTCTCTTAGAAGGATGCCCGTCAGAACTTGCCAGTTTTCTTGGCATCATACACACAGCGCGGCGCTTAGAAACTAATTCTCTTCTCGGTTCAACATCCGAGGTCAGTGACAAACAGAGCTTTGAAAGAAGGGTACATTTGAATCCACTCTTCTTGTCAGATGAATAACAACAGCAAAGTGATGCATCTTTAACAAAACCCCCTAAATAAAGGTTTTAAAGCATGGTGACCATGGGAATTAGCTTGGGAGAACATGCAAAGTGCAGATCCAACTTAATCTAATTAGGGCTCTACCACACAGAAGTTAACACTGCTCCTGGCAGAAGTAGTCGACAAATTAAATATTCTTCCAAAGGAAGGAAAAGGAAATTTTAAAGTGCTTTGGAAAGTTTGGAACTGAAAATGTTTTAATTCTAGCAGAGTATTTCTGAATTCCTAAAAACAACTTCTCAAACATTTTTAGCCAGGAAGCTAGAGAAATTAATGCATGAAAAAGGTATTTTAATAATGAGAAATTATTAATATCTCTGATATTGTTTTTTCAATTAAAAAGTACAAACGACAAAATGAAAACATAAAAGGTAAAATGTCATATGTTGCAGGTATTAGGTACCTCTTCACTTTCAGCCTTATTTGTCACCGACATCCCCTCCTCCTGCTGATCAGCACAGCCCAGTCCCTGGGTAAGGAGCCTGTCACCCCTGCAATGGTCAAGGTTCTGCTCCTGCCTTTGGTACCTGCTCTTTGAGAAACTGCTATCACCATGTCTTTACTACTCATTTTTCCCGTCTCATTTATACGAAACCAGTCATTTTACATGAAATACCGATTGCTCAGATTTGTAGAAAGTCCCATGAAATACATTGATCCAATCTCTTGTTTCTTAATGCTCATCACATCCCACTAACAGCCAACGCTCACTCCTTCCAGAGCCTACTGCAAGACTCGGGACAGGAGGTTCTCAATGGAATAAAGGAACTGGGTACTTTATTCTATTGAGTTTCATCCAAGTGATAATTGAATTGAAAGTTGATGGGAACTGGGAGTATAAAACCCTGTTACGTGTCTAAAAAAAACTCTTGCAGGGTGAAGTTTTCAGCTGCTTTTCCCACCGTGAGGAACAGGCATGAGGAGAAGGGCTGAGAAGGACCTGCCAGCAAAGGAAACATTTCCAGGAGCAGGAAAGCTGGTAGATCACAGCCCAAGCAATGGGTTTGACCTCTCATTCTCTCCCATATTCCAAAACGTTCTACTAGTACATTTAGCCTGACTCATTTCCCAAATCAAGAGAACCAGCAGTCAGTTGCCAGATAGACTTAACCAAAAGCAAGGAGCACCAAGAACGCAGCTGGAGAGCAGCTCCTTGAGCCCCTCACCCCTTGAGGACACCATCTCCTTTGCTTTCACCGATGGTCAGGGCTGCCATCTGCTCCTGGGTGCATAAAAACCTAACACGAGCCAGTCTTCACCACAGCTACACACTCCTGACCCTTGTGATGATGGTGGGTTTGCTGTTGGTGGCTTGTTTTTTTTTCCCTCTTTCCAAGCAGAGATCTCATAAGCTCGGAAAACAGAATATTAGAAAATGAGAAGACAAGAACAGATGTTTCCCGATGTTACAGATGGTATTACATATACATATATATATATGAAAGACGGTACCTCTACTAACGTGCTGCCTGATTTTCTAGGACAGCAATGAAACCAAGAACAGAGCCAAACTTCTTCAGCAGGGTGACAGCCCGCCACCATCGGGGCTCAAGAGCCAGACTGCTGGAGGGGTTAAGGATTGATGTCTGACCATCAGTCCACCCGATTCAGAGAACCACAATATCAATGACACTGTGAACAGATCCTTCAGCTGATGAGTTTGTCCAAAATTCATTTTGTGGACTAAGAGGTGAAGGACAATCTAAAAATAGCGTGAAAGCCAGAAAGTGATGATGAACTAGTCACCACTGAGAAAAGCTGTAGCAAGGCGCTGGGAGGGGAGATCTTAAATATACTGCAAACACACTGCCAAAGCAGTAACTCACACCGAGATGTAACGTTGTCACTCAGCCCTTCTATGCCTCACTTTTCTCATATGAACAATGACGCTTTGAAACTTTAATTATAGGTAAATATTTAATAGGCACAGCAGCGTTCGGAAAACACATTTGGAGGGAAAGAAGAAAACGCTTTTATAGAACTAAAATTACTCTATGGTAGAAAAGTGATGAAAGCGAGAAACGGGTCTTTATCTCCTTGAAAATAACTTTACAATTAAACAACCTGATCCAGGGATTCCCTGGCAGAGCTCATTGCCCAGCCATGGTCGTGCGATGATTGGATGGTAAGTACTTAACCCGAAGGACATAAGATCATGACTGAAGAGTTACAAATTAAGATGGTCCCTGTTCAATGTCAAATTTTCTTGGTCACTGAAGACAAATAGAACTGAAATCAATGGGAAAAAAAATCCAACTAATGTGCATTTGGAGTCTGTATTGCTCAGTTATCTGGTTATCTGTTAAATTGAAAGTGGTGAAAAATGTCAATTGTGCCTTTTAAAACCAATTCTTTAGGCCAAGACACAATAGTTATGATTTTCTTTTCCCTTGCAGTTGACTGCAAGTCACCGTTTTGTTTGTTTCTCTGATAAATAAACAAGAAATGAGCATATATTAATATATGGATAATTATTTTGCATAATTCCTGTCTAAAGCACCACCAAAAGCATCCTTGGGCAGCGTGTTTCTGGGTGACCACATTCCATTTTGGCCTATATTATGCTATCATCTTTCCCGGTGTAATAAACACCACGATCGCGTCATTTCCATCGTACGCTATCAAAGGATCTACAAGAGGAGCTACTAATTCATTGCTCTACGT
>JAOTQQ010000052.1:1420611-1444215 GCA_026546715.1 Gallinago undulata
CAGCAAGAAAAGAGCTTAATGATGCTAGAAAGGAAAGACACAACTGATTTTCACACAAGCAAACTTTAACCTGGAGGCTTTCAAAGCTGTTATGTGCTGCTACCAACGTGCGTTGAAGTTCAGCTTTTTCTTAAGCTGAGCGATGGTTTGAAAATTTAAACAAGAAAAAAACAGAATATAATTAAATTTTTCACTTTTGCATGTCTGATTCCCAATTCCTTCTAACAGAAGGACATATTTCAAGCCATCTTTGGCATCACTAGGTGTCAAGATGACAGCTTTCTGCCGTGCGTGACATGGGTTACGTACTTGAAGGTGAAAGGAAATTTGAAGAGTGACCTTCAAATCCTATTATGTCATAACTACTTCCCCGGAGAGGTGAAGGAGACAGCAGGGACCACGTCTATAAAACCACCTCTTGTTTCACTCTCTTGTCTCTGGGTGCAGGCTTTTAAGTATTTGTATAATATAGGATCTCTGCCTTTTTGTTGCCCAGCGTTCATAGCAAGCGCTCCACAACGTAAGAAGAGTTTTGAAGAGGAGCCAGAAAACCATCTATCACCTCTGTTTTCTTTCAGGATGCTTCATTGGGTTCCATGAGTGATATAAAACATGCTCTATAAAATACCTAATCTGTGTATATAAACTAGATACGTGTTTGGGTGTTAAATTTTGGGGAGGGAAAAAAAAAAAAAAGGTGCTTCATTAGGCCAAAATATAGATTGGGGTTCGTTTAGACAATTCAAGGGTCTGGTCATTTCCAAGACAACTGCTTGTGAGGAGAAGTGCTGCAGGAATAGCAAATATTTTAATTCTGCCTTTGTGGAACAGATAAATAACTCATGCAATGACTGCTCCTGGAAGTACAGCAGCAAACTGTCTCATGTCAGGTGGATAACTAAACAACAACAGAACCTTCCACAAAGGACCTCAAACCAAAAGAAGCTTTGAGAAGCCAAGACACTGCTCTCTGCAAATACTAAGGATATTATTATAAAATTTATTATAAAGGAGTCTATTCATCTACATAAACTCCTTTCCTCACACTCATCAGTATGATTTTAGGATGTTTCATAGGCATCAACTCAACCAATGTGCTACAGACTACTGGAAAGATTTTCAGTGCAATCTCCTAGAAAGCCTATGAAGTTCAGACAGTCATCATAGCTCTTACTTTAACATGGACTAATTTTTAATCATAATAAAGTACTTGAAAATTAATGTACCCTTAACCTCTTTTCTCTGTGTCATCGCCTCCATCAAACCAAGTGTGTTTATTCTGCTCCTTCTGTCCTGTGTTTGAGGGTAGGAACAAGAGGAACGTGTAGCAAGGACTTACCAGTGACCACTCTCTCTAGAGGAGACTTCAGGACCAGCTGCCCCTTGTTTGAGAATTTAACCCCGTCCTGGGATTGCCGTGCTCAGGGAAGGGAGTGCTGTTGCTATGTAACACCACGGTCCTTATTGGGTCTCATGACTAAATACAGCTTCTTAAAGGTTCTGTCTCAGGTTCTTAAAGACTGACACAGTCTTCGCTAAACAGATAATGACGTCCAGGACTGCTCAGACAGCAAGAAGATACGAGCTCAGTGCCTTAGTCAAAGTCATCGATGATTAACAGGTTGAGATGTGGGTTAAAGGAGGGGATTAAAAAATATTTACAACTGCCACTCATTCAAAATGCCTCTGAACACGAGTCCTGAAATGCTTCATTCTCGAATGCAAACCATTACAAAAAATCTACCAGCAAAGAGAGAAGGTTGTGAGCGCTGAGGCTGCACCCTGCAGAGGAGACCATGAGGAACCAAGCACCGAAGAGCAGCAATCTGAACACTGAATCTGGCCCGAAAACACACTTTGGGGTTTTCTTTTAGAGAGCAACCTATTAAACAACCTATTTTGAGCAACCTGCTCTAGTGGGAGGTGTCCCTGCCCTGGGCAGGGGGGTTGGAACTCGATGATCTTTAAGGTCCCTTCCAACTCTAACCGTTCTATGATTCTATGATAAAAACCCAAAACAACAGCCAAGAACAAGACAACACATTTTCAGAATCCCAGAATGCACTTTTTAGTGAGGAACAGGACTTCTCTGATGTACCCAGGGAGGAGGAACAGAAATGTACAGGAGCAGAAAACCCGAGCACTTTCCTCCCAACCTCCAAAACTCAAAAGCAAGCTCATGTCTGAGGACATGCACGTTGAGAGGAGCATAGCTACGGCAACATCTCAAACAGGACAGGACAGTGCTGGGAACCAGAATAAACAACCATTTTACCTGGGGAAATCTATGAAACAGAGCAGCAAGGACAAAATGGGGGGAGCCCTGAGCTGGAGGAAACAGCTCACAAAGAGAAGCAGCGTTACCATTGGGTGCCACATAGAGAAGCCCAACAACACATGGGATCTGAACACCTGGATGGGACCAGCAGCAGCCCCCAAAACATAACTTTTCAGAAAGAACAAAACCGAGAATGACAAGAGTACGCAAACTCCGAATTTCTCAAAAAGAAAAGGTTTTGATGAGGTGCCAAATGCGGGGAAGCATCAGCACAACCTCACCCTGAGAGCCCTGAGAAGATAAAGACCAGAAAGAAGGGCCCATCCGTGAAAAAAAACACAAAACAAAACAGATGACCAACAGCACAGAGTCACTTGCAGCTTTGGAAGAAGAAATACGAATTGGTAAGCGTTTCTGCTGAAATACCAATTATTTGAAAAAAATCACGCAAGCACCAGGTCGAAAGGATGGAAAGTAAAATAAATTGTAACCAATAATTCCACCATAATGCAGCACGTGATTCCATTCTCCCCCTGCGCAGTAAGACCCGGCATTAACAAATCCCCGCTGCAGGCTTCAGGCGGGGCTGTGTTTCTGCTCGGGATAATTAAAATGGCTTGTCTGAAATTAAGTGCATAAAAAAAAGTGATCTGATTTTACCGAGCGGCTGTGAATCCCACTGTTCTCAATTGAAAATGTATATGCAATTTAAAACCTAAAATTAGACACTTTAATCCATATTTAAGAACCAAAATAAGCAGCATGGGGTCTGCGGAAATCAAGCTCTAAAAACAGTCAATATTATTTATAAACACATTCCTCGGGGATGAAGAGGAGAAATAATATGCAAACATTGCTGAGTGCTGAAATGGAGAGCTGGGGCTCGATCCAGCACCTCAGAATCCAGAGGCTTTGTCACACACAAACGCATAGAGAAGGGGGTCGCTCTCTGCCCTTGGCTTTTGAGGGAAAAAATAGCAAAAGGAGAGCAAAACACCCCTATCTTCCCTGATTGTGGTATTTTATCAAAGGGATGAACCGTTCCCCTGTAAGTTGACTGGTAAGTGGGAAGGCATGGGTTTACACCCGTGCACGCTGGCGGTAGGACGGTTATATACATCTGCAAATTCTAGACAGCAAAATGGTAAAGAATATTTTTGTTGTGTATTTTGAAAATTAAGTTTTATGCTGTTAATACCACTTCGGGTATAAAAAAGTAGGGTTTGATAGGATGTTAATCCAGCCACCTGACAGGCGGTACCAATGATAGAAAGAAAAGGCAATTTATATGCTTTTATAAAAAAAAAAAAAGCAGTCTGTCACAGAACTGCCATAACCTTTTGTCTCCTACCCCTCTATATTACTAACTGAATCACTGACTAACCTAATCACAGTTTCCTTCACACAGCTCGGGTCTCAAAACAAAACCCAACATGACGGAGCATAATTTTGTATTTTCACATGCTCGGCACTGAACACAAGCTCATTTGATTTTTTGGGGGGAGTATTTTGCATTCTTGGAGCCCACCAGCAGTGGCTGCAGCCTACGATGGAAGTGCATCACGCAATGTGTTTATTAGAGCCATCTCTCTGTAGCTGCTACAAGGGAACCCCTTTGAGGCTAGATAAAAGTTTGCCAAAAATAATATTCAAATATCCTTTTAATCAAAACAAGATAAAGAGGAGATTAGTGCCACCAGTGTCAACACCACCACTTCCAAAACATATGCTCAAATGAAACATGAAAGCTTTAGGGGATTGGTTTCGCAAGCTTCAGTAGCTTACACTTCCTCTCTCCTCCAACTCCATGGATTATTAAAATGCATCAGCTGATGATGTGTGTTAATGACAAGCTCCATCCTCTAAGGACTCTAATTCATTAAAGGGGACTACCAACCTGTAATTCCCAGAATTTAAAACAAAATATTTATTTAGATTATTAATTATGAATTTTATTTCAATAGAGAAGCCTAGATTCTTTTAACATCACTTAAAATAACACAATGAAACAAGCACATCCCAAGAAAATAAGCCACGTAGATAGCAAAATTTAATTCCCAACTAAACCTGGCAGCATGAAGACTTTTTCTCCATAAAATATCCATTTTTTGTTACTATTGTACCTGGTTAAAATTGAATTTTTTCGTTAAATCTTGCTCTTCTTTCCCCCCATTTAATTTTCAGATTCTTGAAGAGAATGTCGGGCATTCATTTGTCACAATGATGCCCACTGAATTTTTATTTAAAATATAGACATTTCCATTCCTTCTCTGCATCGGCAAAACTTCCTCTGTACAAAATCTAAGGAATGAATCTAGAAAATTTGGATTTAAAAAAGCATGGTTTCTGATTTAATGTGGGAAAGCAAACTTACAAGAACGAGAGATATTAATTCAACTCAGAGCTCGGTGAAGCTGCCGGGAGCTGATTTATAAAGAATAACTTGTCTGCTGTCAATGGAACGTTCACACTAAAGCCAGTTCACTTCAAAAATGTGCATTTTTCCTACCCGATGGATTTATGGTGTGGATTTGGCCACCAAAGGCTGGAGATAAAAATGAAAGAAACGCTTAAATATGGAGACCACTTAAATATGGAGAGCATTTGGGAACGTGCTCATCCATAAAACTCGTAGGTACCTGCCCAGACCAGGAGTGCACAGGAGTTGGGTACTGTGTCTCCTGCAGAATCATGGAATTGTCATGGCTGGAAGCAATATCCCATTGGTTCCTTTGGGGAATCCATCCAAGACCTCGGGGAGGTCCCCAGGACATGTCCCACTCTGCCCCTGTCTTGGCCGTGGCCTGGTGGCAACCAGAGCCCCCACGGAGCTACTGCTCAGAAGAAGGGAAGTTCTCATTCTCACAAATCCCCACCAAAGCAAGCAAATGGAAAATATGGATCTAACTTAAGCCCAGGGGTCTTTTCTGAACATCTTTGGGAGACAGGAGAAGTGAAGTTTATAGTCTGCACGGAAATCTTTACAGAATTCATGCGCATTTAATGACTAAGCAGGACATTTTAAGCCACTTTATTCTTTCACGTGACTGTGGCCGATTTGTCACTGTGGGCTTCCAAGGCAAGAGTACAAAATCACACAGAATGATCCACAATTCCTGTCCTAAATACGTTCTGCAATTCTGAAAAAGTTATATTTAGGTAATGCAATACAGAGGGGGAAAAGCACGGTAGTTGAATACAGCTTCTAATTTCCACTGAATCTGCAATACCAAAATTAATTAATACAAAAATTAACTAAGTTACCCACATTCCTGCGTGCAAAAAAAAAGAGGTCTGTTCCAATGGCTTTTATTTGCCCAACCACTGGCATGGGTTACGGGTCTTTTCTTTCCACTATGTGGTATCATGGCCATAAAACTCACTTGTATCAAAAGTGCGAAACTGATTCTAACACGGCTCTCCCAGCCAGGAATTATCCACAATTAAGGTAATTATAAGGGCAGAACTAAGTTCATACTAAACTCCCTCACGTATTATGCCAAGAAAGTCACTGAAAAACTCTTGTTTACTTATAATCTATTCTTTTCAAGCTTGTTTTTCATGTCACCGCCACCAGCATAAAATACAGTGATTAGAGAAAGCTGAGCGCACGGAGCCGAAGAGCACAATTAAAGCAAAGCAGAGGGATGGACCTCTGGAGCTGCTGGAACGAGGGCACCATCAAATTACAGAGGTGATGGGAAGAAGGTGGAAAAGGTACTTCACTGCAAAGCAGCGCAACAATGGGACCGCGTGTCAATGGCAGCAAATTACCTGCACTCATCGTATACCTGGCAATTTATTTGGAGAGCCGGGTACTACAAATTTAATGATTTATTGTGCAATATCCCCCCAGTTCTAGTTCATCTTCCCACGGTTAAATAACAGTTTTCTTCCCCGTAGCGAATACATAAAGCTCGAAGTTACTTGTTTGTAGGATAAGATTATATATTTACAAAATCACAGCAGATCATTCATTACTAAAACATCTCTGAAGACGCCTGTAAAATCCAGAAAAGCCTGGCTAAGCAGCAGAAGAGGCTAAAACCCACTCTATATCAAGCAAACGTATCACGTGCGTACAGAAAGGGGAAACACTTAAATAGTTCCAAACGCCATGCTCCATAATTATTCTTCAGCCTGTATTTAGTGCTCAGAAGATGGTATCCAAAATGGAAATAGCGTGTACTGCTTGGCTGTGGGGCTGAGTTAATCTTTATTATTTGCACAGGACAAACAGTCTCATTCTTCCCGGGTGATGCTTCCGAGAAAGGATGGAAGAACCTTGATTATCCTCTCGAGTAGGGAGAAACCAGATGGAAACCAGGCTGATAACCTTCACCGGAGACTTTGATTTAATTGTGCCACTGATGCACCTCACAACTGTACTGCGTATTCCCAAAAAGCACCGAATACTGTCAACTATTCAGCTCTAAGGTCAGGTGAAGTTAGCAACTTGGCCTGGAAAAGTAAATTTTTGCCCTCATGGTGGCAGAGAGAAACTAGAAAATATAATCCACCGAACTCTATTGGTTCAGGATTTAAAAGGCAAATAAAAAGAAACGTTGAGAAAAATTGGTGGTTGGTGTTAAGTGAAAGTATAATTCTAAGAAGCAGGGAGAACTCTTTCAAGATTTTCACAAGTTTGGGCTGGCAGCGCCACCAACTTTATAAACACAAGACATATACGCAGTATGATTATTAAAGCAGGTATTTCCCCCCCACAGTGTAAAAGTAAGATTAGAAAGAAATTGACTTTATATAAGTTTGCCTGGAGAAAGTTAATCAGTCGCAAAAAATGCTTTCAATCTAAACACAGAGTTTCTTTCTGAAGAAATGCAATATTTATTAGGAGAAAAGTTTAGAAAAATACTTTCATGTCCTAACTGGAGTTAAACAATCTAAATTAGAATTTAGCTTTACAGTGAGCCTTACTTTCCTTATTATTTTATTGGGAAACATATTAAGACCTCAAAGTTCAGGAAGTAACACATGGCCTCCTTGATTCCCAAACTCAAGTTTTGCCCAACTCTGGATACTCCAAGCTAAAACTGAGATGCAACCCTTTACCCTCCTGTGCCCAAAATTAAGAGATTTACCAGCAGAAAGAAGTTTCAGCTGCTTAGACAAGATGTCTCGTATCTACTCTGTCTTTAGAAATCAGCGTTCCTCAGTCCGAGCCATTAAAATCTGTTCTCAATCACTGAAAGAACCCAAACATTTCCTTCGTGGCTAAAGAGCTTCTATCCCTAGCAATTAAAACACGGAAGTGCCTGTCCTAATACGAGTTTTAATTACTGCACAGGGGGCATCTGACCTTTTCCCAGGCAGGTGAGGGGCAACTGCACGAAGGGCCCATTTCCTACGAGACCAGCCTCCAAAGATTTCATCAGACAAAATGATAATGAGCTATTCCCGTTGAAACGAGCTGATTAGTTTTTCCCCCCAGCTGCCGTTCAATTAATGAACCACTTTTAAAAATTTTGAAACGAAGTTCATGAATCATCTATTTTTATTTTCTTAAATTGAAAACTTATAAATGAATTCAGCCTCTTGGTGACACAAACAAAAATAGTTTGAATTTCAGATCTTGAAGAAGTGTTAGCAATTTGAAAAAAAAAAAAAAGGCAATTTTTAACGCAGTGTGAATATTTAGCAGCAAATATTCCTAAAGAACTGTTAAAATACAGATGATTGAAGTAGCAGCCAAAAAAAAGGGATGCAAATGACTCTTAAATGAAAGGTTATAGAGCATGAGAGGTGTTTAATCCAAATAACAAACTGTTGTTGTCAATGAAAGATCTGATACAAACCGATTTAGATAATACAGAAAAATGAACACACAATTTGACAGCTACCCTGGATTTACAGAATCATGGGATTAAATGCTTTCCACTTATTCAAAGAGGATTAGTCAGGATACATTTATTTATTTAAAGCAGATCTTTTACAGAACTAAAGAGTTTACAAATGATACGGAGTGATGGAAAATAGAAAATCCATATCAGCTTTAGCTTCTATCATTCAGCCGCAGATGTGAAACTGCTTACTATCAAGTATGTAATATAGCGCATTAGCAAACTAATAATAATATTAATAAATTTGGTGTAGCTTTAAACTGTTTAGTCAAGGAAGGAGACAATACTTGCATTGGTTTGTAGAGAGAGCTAATAAAATGTGACCATCCTAATGAAACCATCCACAAGTAGAGCTGATCCTTGAGAGAAGAGGTGGAAGGCAGGGGACAATGCAGGCAGAACTGCTCCAGCCCCAGGCAGGAGGAGAAGGGAGACCTGAAGCAGCTGAGATGGAAGAGCAGGATCCCTGTCTGCCAGTCCAGGGACTGCTGAAGCCTCACTACGCGGCGCCGATTAAGTCACTTTTCAGCTCCCATCTCCGCTAAGCCGAGAAGATTTCTACCTTGTAAAGCACTAAAGCTTTAATTAAATATCTGATTAATTATTTAGACTTCGAGTAAAAGCTTCTCCTTGCAAGCAAACAACAGCATCATTGCGGGAAAGTTTCTGCTGGTGCCAGAAACGTGTCAGAGCCCAATTTTCCTCTCTGCTGAAGGATATTTATCACGCTCTGGCAGAGCTTTGCGCTGGCTCTGGCGTTCCTGTTCATCACCAAGGTGGTGACAGACAGGTACAAGGAGCAAAAAATCAAAATCATATCATTACTTTTTTGTGCTTTTTTGACAAGAGAATCCAATACTGAGTAGTAGAGGCCAAGCAAGTGAGAAACGCCCCTAGATACGAAAATAAATGGAAAGTAAACAATAAAGTGTAACTGGGCCATTGGGGTGTTTACAGAAAAAATTTGCAGAGTAACTGTCAGTTTCGAAATTCAATATATTTACCATCACTTCCCTGTCATCCCTAGATTGCTGCGCTTCCAGCACTCCCACCACCACTTCAAGAATTAATTCACCTTCCCGCATCAATCCCAGTTACAGCTGCACAGAGGTGGCACAACTGCAGCTCCCAGCAATACCTGGCTGACCCCGTAACCGTCATTCCCTTCGGAACATCCCTGATCAACGCGCCCCTTCTCCTGCCCAACCCCACATCTGCAACATCTCGCCGAAGAACGAAGAAGAGCCAAGAAGTAGCCACCAGCCCTACTGTCTGCTCTTTGCATGCGACGAGGACTCAAGACACCGCCTTGAGGACAGCAAATAGGAGCCTTTTGAACTAAAACTAGAACTGATCAACACGAGAGCCTTCTCTAAATTAAGTAGATGAAGTATCATCTGCAGCGATGTACCTGACTTAATTTGCATCACATGAAACGATGCAGGTAATGACAGTGACCCTGTGCCTGCTCGTTCCCCCAAATTAATGAGAAGGAAGGGGAAGATGAATGAACCCTCTCCTCAAGTATCAAACCCCAAGAAGGTGTCTCAGGACAAATTAATGTGAATTTTGGCATTCTAGCAATAAGTTAGTATAGATTTTGCGTCCACTTGGGAGGCCAATAAAGAGTTCATGAATGAACTCACTAACACTTTCTTACTGATGGGGATGTCGATCAGGCAAAAGATGTAAAACTCCAAAATGCATTACTCTTCAATCATTTTCCTCAGCTTTGAAGAAGCAGATATGGGAGAACCTGTAGACTCATATAAATGTTGACTCCAATTTCCTGATTAGACGTAATCAAACAAGACCTGACAATGCAGCCACTGGTTTGGGCCTCGTTAAGACCACAGTGAACTTTCTATCATTGAAGCTCTGCAAACTCAATCCAATCCTGAGGACTCCAACAACAAATCCCAATGAATTTTAATATAAATACTTAGGAGACTTGCACCAGAGGGTGGTGAGGCACTGGAACAGGTTGCCCAGGGAGGTCGTGGCTGCCCCATCCCTGGAGGGGTTCAAGGCCAGGCTGGATGGGGCTTTGAGCAACCTGATGTAGTGGGAGATGTCCCTGCCCAGGGCAGGGGGGTTGGAACCCGATGATTTTTAAGGTCCCTTTCCAACCCAAATGGTTCTATGATTCTATAGCTATTTATATAAAATATATCTATGTATGTATTTATCACTTTCTTGTAATTTATGCCAGGTGAAGAGAGAGAAGCAGAAGCACCAGAAGCCACAATAGGGAACAGATTTATCCCGCGAGGAGGTGACCCGCTTTGAAAGGGCTGTGCCCTATTGTTTCATCACTAAACTCTCAGGGAAACTCTGAATTCAAGTCCTTTGAGCTGTCTGTGGTAGACAATGCTTCATCGCAGAGCTAAGTGCCTACGGGTCACCAGCAAAACACCAACCACTGAAAAGCAGCCGTGAAGTACTTCAAAAAAAAAAGAACAGGTAGATACATAGACACACAAAGCCCCTCTTGTGAGGATGCGTCCTGTGCCAGCAAACAAACGCTGCCCCCATTCTTCTTCTACAGCTCTGCAGGCTCACAAAGTGCTAAATATTCTAAATAATACACATCCAAGATGCATGAATCCTACTTAACGCTCTTCTTGACTGGTAAAAGTGTTGTAAGGGATCGTCAGCACTTACGACGAAGCGGTCAAGTGCCTCACTCGGTGAACAGCTCTCCCGCCTCTCCTCCAAATATTCCCAAGTGCAACCAGCACTGGAGGCAGCCTGGCTGCCAGCCTTGGAACTAAGAATCCACCCTTCCATTCCAGAGCAAGTCCAGAGCACAGCAGTTGCCTCTTGAATAGAAGGATATCGAATTCTGCCAACGCATTACTCATTTCACAATCAGAAAGTTGTTATTTTTGACCAATAACGCAGAAACCTCTTTCACTCTTTCACTTTCTGACTTCTGCTCCGCTGCATCCTTCTCCCAGGCTTCTCTGAAGACCCTGATTCTTTTGGAGATGAGCTACTGCTACCCATGTGAGAGGCATAATTGGACCTCTGGAGTATGTGTCCGTCTCTCCATAACACATGGAAACCACAAAGTCAATGTAACTAGAACATTGTGTAAAATTCCAGGATGAAGGTTATGACAGACCACCCTGCATTTCTCACCCAGATTTTTGTCTGGGAATTTTTGTTCTTATTACATCCAACACAGCTGTTCCTCACCGAAGCCACTCTCACCTGCTGCTTCGTTCTCCTTCACCACCTTCTTCCTTTCCCTGCCTCAGTTTCATTGACTGCTCTTGGCTTATCCTGCATTCCCTCCCCTGCTCAAGTCTTTCGCTCTGATTTTACCATTCCCCACTTTTCTCTCTACTCTTTCTCTTTACCCAGATGAGTCAAGCCTTCACATTTTTATTACTGAGTTCCTGTCGCTGCTACTAACAGGATTCTGTAATCAGTTATGAGAAAACATTGATTTCAGCTGAGCTCAGTATCGGTGTTCTTATCGATATCTATCTTGTTTAACGCAAGATCAATTTTCCACCTCAAGGGGAAAACAGATCTAAATGTTCACCCAACCATGCAAATATTGTATCTCTTTCATTACAACTACCTGGAAGCCTCATCACATTGTGGCAAAGGATGTTATGGACTTAAACTATAAAAGCAGACACAATAAAATAATTAATATTCAAAGGGGAGGCGAGTTAAATGTACGAGAAATAAACCGTGACCCATAACAAGATGAGGGTTCTCCTCTTTCCCAGAAGGTGCCCGTTGGAGTTTTTCCAGATGGATTTTATAGGAGAGGCCAGCGAACAAGTGGTATTTCTTATCAGCAATTATCTGATCACAACTGACACACAAGATGTAGTTTTGCAACTGAAGAACTCGGTACATACAGACAGAGAAAGAGGTATTAAGTTGGCTAATCAGCTGATTTCTCTCTTCCTCCATCAAAAAGAAATATAAACGCCTCTTTACATATTCTCTGGCAAAAGTAAAGAAAAACCCTCCAAACTTTTTCAAGGCGAAGACATCTTCAAATCTTTAACACAATGGAGCAGCTGCTACTGAGTTTCCTTGATGGGTATATTCTGTCATTAGGGAAATCAGAGGCCCTGCTAAATACCTTTTTTGTTTGGTTGTTTGTCAGCTCAAATACTGATTAGGTTCTCTGACAACCACATTGTTTGTCTGCAAAAATGCAGAGGGAAAAACCTTCAGTTGCAACTTGCTTTCTGTAGAAGCTGGGGATACACTCAGAGATATTTTGTTAAACTCATTTCCAACGGGAGATTTTACTGTTATTTTCAAAAAAAAGCAATGCAGAAAAACCCAACGTAGATGATTCTTTCAGTACAGATAAACAAAAATGATAGGAAATCTTTCAAATACTAAATCTAATGTGAATAGCAAGTCTGCAATTTTTGCTCAGGAAATAACTAACTTTGCGGCTATTTTGAGTAAAACAGCACTGAAAAAAAGATGAGTCATAGTATGACCGATTAGACAAAAGAAACTTCAACAAAGAGGAGTTTGTGACAGAAGGGTAAAGGCCCTTTTTTATCGTACCGTAGCCCTGGATATAAATCAGAGCTGAGGGGAACAATGGTATTTACATGGCAAGCTGTGAAAGCCTAAAGAGAGATTTCTCTACCTTCATCTGGAAGAAACCCGCGTCCAAACAGACCATCTGCCATGGCCTGCCCGGAGCCAGGCTGTCCTGGAGCGCTGGGGACATCCCCAGGCACTGCCAGCGGGCAATTATCTCCTCCCTCGTTATGCTGCTATTCAGGCAGCGCCCGAGCGGGGAGGTGAGTAGACACGTTGTGCATACTTCCACACAGGCACATCCCAAACCAGTGTTTTAAACTGCAATCCCGACAACAAACTGGCTGCCAGCTGTGAAATATATGCGCTTCGCTGCAAAATCCTAGTTATAGTTTACAGTTACAACAGGAAATATTTTAAATTACCTGGACGACATTAGTTTTATTTACAATCTAACTACGAGATTCTACATAGCATTATAAATACTCAATATGGTCTGAATGCAATTTTGGAATTTCTAATGGCTGAACTCTAATAGCGTCTGCAGCTTGTTAAAACTTTGGACAATATATTAAAATTTGCTTCTGGAAAGACAAGAAGGAAAGAATATGTATTTAGTGCTGAATAAAACTCTTATATACTTCATTTATGTGTTATTCTGTGTCAATCAGTGATCATAAAATATGGACATCCATGGGGAATACTGCTATTATGAGTTCTTGTGGAAGAAATCTGTCGTTTACAAACTTCACCAGAAAAAGCATTCCAGCGTGTTTTAGGAGGGACTCTGAAGTGGAAAGGTGGCAGGTTCTAGCTGAAGGTTGGACAGAACCAGGCTCTGCAGTCAGGAGGAGCTGTATTTGTCATGAAATGGGGGAACAATAACCCAAAAGAGAAAAGTGCCCCAAGAAGAGCTCAGTTGCTCAGGACCTTGAAACCAAAGACTCACAGACAGAAGGCAAGTGGAAGACGGAGAATTTGGCTGAAGGTGGTGGGGACATCATTCATGCAGAGAGAAGAGTGAAGGAATGTAGTGGCATCGTGGTTAGATTGACGGGGGAGAATCAGAAAGAAAACAGTCCGTAATATATCATAAAACGGGATTTTGAAAAAGGTGAGAAATTCCATAACTTGCTTCAGCTAGTCCTATAGTTTTAAAGTAAGTGGAGGAATGGTTTCCAAAGCAACTCTTCCTGATCATACTGATCAGCTGAGTCACATTATATTTTATTTCATTTTATTTATTTATATTTATATCAGCTGAGTCATATTATATTTCCCACATGGAACTCACCCATCACATCAACCTCCTCTGATCTTCTTGGAAGACAATGGCAAGACCTCTACGTTGATTTAACATTGATTTATCCCAGATGCAACATATATTTGGGTTTGGGAAAGAAAAACAAAGCTTAATGATTTTTGCCATCCAGTTTCTCCTTCATAACCTGCAGCTGTGATCTTATTTTTCACTATTTTTTTAATTTATTTTCAGTGTTTGTGAGGAGTATCAGAACCACATCACCTCGAAACCCGTGTCTTGCATTTACCCACAGCAGTAAAACAGGGGTGGCAGCAGCACCAGTACTTACGTATTTCCTTTTCAAAGGCCTCAGTCTTGACCTAAGAGTAGGATATTGTCTTTGTCAGGTCAATATTTGACCTGTTTGTTAATCTCAGCAGGAGCCCACAGCAGAGGCCATTGTGAGGGTGATTTCAGATGCAAACATCTGTCTGGTTTACACTAAAATAGTGCCAGGAAGAGACATTCATTTCAGAGTGAGCGAGGGCTGATTTTTTTGGATAGCCGGAACAACCGCGTACAAAACAAGAAGTGAATTTTTTTAGGAGTACTGTTTTTTTCTGATTTCATTCAGCAGACAATATACGTGTTGTGTGGAGTCTGAGAAAATACGAAGCAAACCATCTACCCGTCCTCCTCACGTTACCTCCATTTGAAGAATTACACGTTCAGCGAAAGTGTTGAAAAGCAGCTAAAGACGTCAAAAACATTTACAGGCTCAACAGATCCCGGCTCAGATAACTCCATTTCCAGTAATCTAAATTCATCCCCATTCTCACTTAAGTGAGCATTAGGGCTGTTAGCAAACCCTACACAAATATTCAGATTTTTGTTTTCCCTGTCACGCTGAAGGTTATCTCCCCAGTTGCTCTGAAAAAAATCAGGTGACAACCATTTCCCGTGATGCTTTAAGGGCTGTCAAACTGTCCATCAAGCTGTCACCTGACCAATCCTTCCCAGGGTTCTCTTAGACTCGTGCTATGATAAATTGAAAGGCACTATTATCTGCCTGTTGTGAAGAGGAACTGCTTAGGCTTTGATAAGATATCACTAGTCCCAGGTGAGAGGAGGCTGACAGCACATCAAGACAAGGAAACACACGGAAACAGTGAACGCAGGAGCAAAAGGTTTACAAACATCTGTTGTCATTATTTATTACCCCTTTCCTTGGTTTTTAGCTCGATCCTTGTTCTGTGTCAGTTTAAAAAGAAAGACTTTCCTTTCTTCCCAGCCGATCTTAACTGCTGCTATTTTTAAACCAGTTAGTTGTGAAATGAGAAATATTTAAAAGAGGAAAGATATCTTTAATAAAAGGTTGCGTTGCCTGCCTTTTCTGATACGTGTTGCTTTTACCATCATTATATTTGAAATTTTACATGATTCTTATGGTGCAATTATGTCACAAGAGAATGAGAAGCCCTGAAAGCTATCAAGACTTTTTAAGCTCCACAGTTATTTTTCATCGATACCTTGGGACCGATTCCCAGTTTTCCTGCCGGTATTTCAGATCTGCCCTTATACGAGCGCCTAAAGTTAGGTTAAGGTACCTCAGAACCAAACCAGGATGTTGTTATTTATTGTGGGTTGTTAATACAAAGAAGCTGGTTGCTAATATCACCACCTTGTGTACAAATATTTGTTTGCATGCGGTTTTTAATGGTTTTAGGCAGTGCTCTAATTTCATTAGACAGCACTACACAACCTCAGTTGCACAAAAGAACATTTATATAACTTTATCGTTAAAAATCTTTTTAATGTGAGCCCTTTGGGTGTATTTAACTCTATTCTTATGTGCATCTAAGATTAACCTCTTCCCTACACTGCAGACAAACCCTATTTGCTGGAATAAACAGTCAACAATCTACAGAACGGGATGTCAGCAGCAGTAAATCTACTTCCAAAAGTACCGATAAAAGTAAGATTCATAATTACAGTATGCCCAGACAATTTCAAAAGCCTCTTTTCCAATTAAAGACCCTTTGGAGCAACCATGGGTCGTTACATTTAGAGGGACTTCCATCTTCCTTCTAACTTCGTTTAAATACATCTGAATTTAAAAGAATAAGGCTCAGTTCATCCCTGGCTACGAAGTCCCCTGGGTCAATAAGCACCATGAGATACTCCCTTCATGAAAAAGGTGCAGACACGAGGCATACAAATACCAACCAATGAATCCTATAATATCCAGCTGATTTAGACAGAGTGGTTTCTTCTATCCCTTCTTGAGCAGAAAATCGGAGTTAGTGTCAAGTGTGGTAGCGAGAGAGGAAAACCAAGAAGGAAATAACAGGGCTCTCTCCCTCTCTCAAATGAAAAAATCTACAGAAAAACATTAGCCTGACTGAGTTAAAATATTCTCGGGGTTATTGCCGACCTGCCAGCACACACACTCTCTGGGCACTTCTCAAATGGAAAAGCCACAGTCCTTTTTCTCCAGGTCATTATAAGGGGAAGACATGGGAATATTGAAAAGAGAGAGACAATATACATGAAGAGTGGCTGAGATTGTAGCTGACTATTTTGATAATCATGTTATCATGTTATATTAAACCCGTATTTCTTCTGTTTCCTCTAATCTTTGAAGGAAGAAGCACGAGTGCAGAGGAGGAAAGGACTTTTCACATCATACCAGGAAAAAAATATTTCATATTGAGAGCACTCGGCATAGGAGGAGCTGATAACTGGGCAAAGAGGAGAATGGATGGGGAAGCAACTGGATGTCACTGGGCAAGAGCAGGTAGAAAGGACAAGGCACAGCCACATGGGGCTCAGCACGTGGACAGAAAGGTTGAGCGTGGGGCAGGGTGATGCTGTGGGGGGTTTCAAGGACTGGCAGAACAACTGGGTGATCTTAAAAGTGGGTTTGCACAGACGGGAAAGGCTTCAGGTCCAGGAAGCTCCACTGAGTAAGGCGCTGAAAGCGAACACCCTCCTCACTACAGTATTTTGGTGCCACGCTCAGCAACGTGTGATCCTGTACTGACAGCTCTGACAGAAGCAGAAAGTCCTCCGCAAAGAGGATGCTTTAAATTACTCAACATAATGTTAAAACCAGCCTTAATTTGTGGGATTGTAAAATACCAGGTCATTGGAGTTCTACATTTTTCTCCATTCACCTTTTAGAGTTTGAAGACACAAAGCAAATGTATGGAATCCCCAACTCTACAGTCCCTTATATTAATAAATTAATTGTGTTTACAGTGAGGAGTTATTAAAGGAGATAATGCACAGTTCTCTCTTAATAGTTTGGTTATACGTTGCTCATAGTTTGCTGCTTTTACCTCCTGGGAGGGAGTTTTGCCCACACAGAGTGTTGATGAAGACCAGGAGCATGGAAAAGCACCTGATCCCGAGCAGCTCCATACCCACCTCACCCCCTCTGCTACAGTCCCTGGGGTCCAGTTCTGCACCCCTTAAAACACGCAGCCCTTTGCAGTTGCCAACACATGCTTAATGAACCAGGAAAAAAAAAACAACCACCCATTATCTAATCTCTGCTCTATATTTTATCTCCCCTTTACAAGTTTTGTTAACAAATACAGAAAAAGTGTCACCAACGTGACTGCAGATGGAACTGATTTGCTGCTCCGGTGACAATAATTGCTTTTGGCAGCACTGTTGACACAGCCCAGGTTGCCACCTGGTAGCTGCCAGAACGAAGAAAGAGGGAAGTTAAAACAGGAGAGGGATGAGCTCAGAGGGGAAGAAGGGCAAAGAAGTCACTGACTGAAACGGCCGAGATTCATCCAGAGAGACAGAAAGTGGCACCGAAGAGACAGTAACTCATTACAGAAGTTGAGTCTCGTTGACCTGTGAGAAAAAATAATGGGAAACTTTCTTGGGATTATGTCCTTGTCTACTGTAAGTAGTTATATGTTGCATTTCCACTTCTGGGAGCCTCACAATCTTTGTGTATTTCCATTGAGCAGATGCAGGTAAAGGCAGGACACGTTGTTACGTGTCGAAGGGGAGAGAGATCCAGAGAGACAAAAGCTGAAAGTCCATCTTTACCGACGTTCAGTAGCCTCACATGGGGTTCAGAAGGTGCAAGCCTACAGGACGTTAGCTGGTCTTTAATCGCTACTTACACTTTCACTTTTATTTTGCAGTAAATGCAAGATTGCTCGTGTCTCCCTGGACAGAGGTCACCTCGAGTGACCTCGCGTTTGCCACGGACAGTAAGAGCTCGTAGCGTGGTCAGACATCTCAGAGGAACTGGCGCACCCTGATTTGGTATTTTGTGGGGATTTTTTCCAATACTCCATCAGGTGAACACATTTACTCTTCGACAGAGCCCTCCGGGTTTACGGAACCTGCTGGAAGCCCGTCCGCATCCCTGGTTTGTGCTAACACCACGCAGCAGGACGCCAGCCCTACCGTGGAGACAGGCCAGAGCCTTGCAAGAGAAATGGCACCTTTCTCATCCCTGGAAATACCCGAGAATAACAACTGCCATCCCAAGTAACCTAAACCCTCGACGTTACTGCTCCTGAAAGAGTCTCTCCGTTTGGACCTTGGCCCCGCCGACGTCTACGAGGAACTGAATGGAGGGCGATGTAATAGGACTACTCATGCATAAAGCTTGTCACATGCATTAAGGCTGGCAGGAACAAGGACTTTCTTTTCATACTTACACTAGAGGACAGTAAAAGAAATGCTGCTCAAAGAAATCCATCAACTAATTCAAACTCTGAGCTAGCTACTTCAGAACCCGGCACAATGGCCACACTCAATGAGTCCATTGAAGACCTGGAGACGAAGCAAAAACAGGTTTCTTTTTGAAGAACATTATGAGATCAATAAAGTGCCGTGGATATTAGGAAAAGTCACTTTAATAAAAAGGAAATTGCACATAATGTAACAAAACAGTTGCTATTTGGAAGGCCCCGTAAAAACTGAACAATGTAAGGTGATCTTTCTTAACTTCATTTCCCATCCATTGCAGAAATCATAACAATAAAGTTTTATACATAAGCAACTTTATGAGCTGAAAGAAGAGAATGTATAATTCCTTTCCGTGGACTAAGCCAAAAGAAATGAAGAAAAAAAAAAAAATTGATTCTTCTCTGTTAGCCTCCTGTGTAAAATTTTTCTCCTTATCATCTCATCTAGTCATATCTTTCTGCAGTTTGAATTACCCTCTTTTCCTCAATCTGGTAAGGCAGTGAAAGGATGTTTGTTCTGCTAATTAACTTTATTACCCTGATAACTCCCTGCAGCCTTTGACGAAAACAATTACCGTTCCTCTTTTTTTTTTTTTTTTCCCCACTGGCAAAAAAAAAAAAAAAAAAGAAGAAGAAGGAGAAAAAAAAAAAAAAGACGACTATTAATTAGAAGCGAGGCCCTGGTCCCTGCCATGTTAGCCTGCCACGTTCTCAGACCCTTGAGCGGGATAGCATTACATTGTCAGTAGTAATTTAGCTCTCATCTGTCTCTGCTAATTATTGTCACATTCATCAAATTCATCAACAAAAGTGCTCTCAGAAGGATTGCATATTTGCAGTTAATACAGCATAAACTGGTATTACCCATCACCACATTTGTGATGATGAGAGGGACACAACTTATTCATCCCTAATTAGAGCAAGCTGGGTAATTAATTATACATTCCGCCTTATTACTTCTGAGTTCCCAGATATTGTTTGTCTAAAAAGGGGGAGAGAGAGGAAGAGAGAGAAGCCTGAAAATGAAAAAAAAAAAAAAAAAAGGGAAAGAAAAAAAAAAAAAGAGGGAGAGAGAGAGAGGAGAGAGAGAGAGGGAGAGAGAAATGTGTGATGTGTTTTGTCACATGTGCTATGCCATAATTCCCACCTGACAAACTAGCTGAATCAGGAGAAAATTGCAAGTTGTCAGCAGCAGAATAAACTGCTGTAATAGCTGATTAATGATCAACACCTGTGACAGGTGCTATACGGGACTGTAAACTTGGTGTGATTAACAGTCACTGGACGAATAAATATTAGTGACAGTCAGTGGAGAGCGAGTTTGCGTGTTTTAACAAATCTCGCACATTACAGTTATTGATATTTCCAGTGCAGGCACTTTCTTTTTGGTAATTATCTGACAACACTGGGAGAGTCTTTTAATCCAGCATGTTTGTTTCTCTTCTGCTAATTTATTTCAGAGCTCAAAGTTGTGTTTTGACAAGGTGACCCAGCGGAGTTCAAAACTGCAGATAAATTTGGAAGAGCCACGAGCCGTTTGTTCCATGTCCAGCTCATGGCAACACTCCCAAATATTCCTGCAAGGAACGTAAATATGTGCATGTATAAGCCTACCTATAGAAAACAATAAATAACGTCTAAATATACATATATATATATTTATACAGGTATATTTTCAGAGCCTGTAATCCTAAGAGTCAACTCTTAGTTGAGTTTAATTTCTCACATCACGTCAGTGGTTATGGTGTACACCTGACTGCTACGGGAAATCCCTTTTTCTTTCCTTCCATCACCAAAGCTGCATGGATTTCTTCTGAAGGACAATTTAGATCTCATTAATTTAGACTCACAAAATTCCTGCAATATATAATAACGGGGCACACAAGTCATCCATCTACGGGCTTGCTCTACGCTCAGCGCAGTAGGATTTAATCAGTTCCCAGATACAGCTGGGGCTCTATCAGGACTCTCTCTGGATGGCATAAAACACACTTTCCGTCATCACGCACAGTTACAGATATGCTGATACGGTAAAAAAATATATATTCTTATGCAAGAAGACATGTCTTAGAAAGCCTACACACAGCACAGACTCAGGAAAGCCAGTAAAAGCAGATTTTGCCACCAATCCAATGTCATTCTCAAGCCCTACGTGGGAAGTAATGTCTTCTAAAAAGCCCTTTAATGGGCCAAATAAAAATGCAACAAATCTTAAGTCATGACTTCAAAGTTTCACAGGAGCATGTGGAAGAATCTAGTATTTGGTCAGATATCCCTAAGACATCACTGTCCACGTGAGAGCTCCTCCCAGCCCCCCAACTAGAAATGAAATTTAGAAGGGAACTCGCAGGCTGAAAAGCTGTGACTCTGCTTGAAGAGGCTTCAACACCTTCAGCTCCAACGACTCAGCTCCAACCTTCTTACTTCAAAGAACATCAGATATGCTAGGCATTAGGATTGGTCTGTTAGAAAAATAAAGCACAACATTTTCCCCAGAACGACTTCTGTTGATATAGATGTAATTAAATATATTGTATGTGCAGAGATTTACCTATATGACGTAGCACATCAGAAGACATAAAAAAGAATAAAAGACAAATATCAGTTCCCAGAGAGCAATGATAATATGTATCCTTGCCCACAGCATGAAAAATTCTCAAAGGTCCCTTCCAACCACTAAGATTCTGTGATTCTGTGAAATTCCAGTCATTTAGAACCTTTCCTGGAAACCCCTGAACACATGGAACTGGCCCGCTGCTTCTCCTCCCAGACTGGCAGCCCAACATCTAGATCAACCAACCGCATGTTTTCTCCACTCCCATGGTTTCTAACAACAGCAGAAGAGAAAGATTTCATTTTTGGGTCCTGACTGACCTCAAACCTGCTTTTAAGCCTAAACTGTTGCATGAGCTCTTCTTTCAGACGTGGACAACTGTGGGAAAGGGCTTTGTAAACGGCTGGCACTTGGGTCACCTGGGAACCTCTCAGTAGGAAACAACTTTCCACAAACTTCCCGGTTATTCTTTTATGGTTGAAATGAAGACAGTGAAGGAACATAGAAAACAACACAAGTACTAGCTTGAACAGCTAAAGTACATCTGATATTTACCCTTTAATAATGAAAAGAAGGTGGGAATAACCTCCAGTCTACACTTTATGAAAACAATATCTCTAAATTTTTTTACCCAAGTGTCATTCCATTCCCGATTTTCCTTTTTTCCCTGCAGCAGAAGTAAAAAAGTCCCAAGTGATCCATTTATAAAAAGGCACGGAGATTAAAGTATGTTGTGAATAACGGTTTGATAGAGTGCGATACTTCTGTTTGCTGCTTGATTTTCAGCGCAGCAGCCTGCAACCTGCAGCACAGAAGTAATAGCTTGAAAGCTTTATGCAAAATGTATGTAAATGCGTTATGCTTTAGTACAGTTCCATCTGAATAGTGCAGCCAACAGCCTCGGAAGGAGGCCAATCTCCCATCCAGATGCCACGGCTGGAGAGACACTGCGTGGCATCGATGCTCCCAGCTGCCAGGCTCACCACGCAGCAGAACGAGACCCTGTAGAGCTCTCTACTGAGAAATAATAACGACGTGCAGAAACAATTCCAGAGAGGATAAAAATCCAACAAAAAAATATCTTAAAATAAACATTTTCCTGCAGGCAATTGCTGGTTATCTGGAAATCGCATTATCATGGTATTGAACCAAAGCCCGCACAATTCTCAAAATTTATGCCCAATTTGTTAACAACTTTTAAAGGTGATTTTGCATCCTTCCATACTGCTTTCATGTAATTTTATGAAATAGAATCCATTCCCCGTTATATATGCTGAAACCTACGTTTATTCTTTAAAATGAAGGTTGGATGTAAAATCCACGTGAAAGGATCAATTGGCTCTAATTTACTGTGCGTTGGAACAATTTGTAATTTGAAAAATGATAAAAAATAGCAAATTAATCAGGCCTGAGACCAGGAGAAGAGGAATTACTCATTCCCCTGCAAAATACCAACCTTGTTATTACTCTTCATTTAATATGTTGCAAATCTCATTTATCAAGTAATGTTCATCCATTCTTTAAAGTAGCAGAAAATAAAAAAAACTAAGCAAATTTCCCCAGGAAAGCAGCCCTTGATGAACCACCTCATTCCATTTAACTAAACTGAATCTGGGATTACAATTCAGTATCGCTGTAATTCTTGCTGATGAGGCTACGAATCGATCAGAGACAGGCTTCAGGACAGACATCGCTTGGTTTTGTAACACTTCACCAAATTTTACAGTAGCAAATTTCGTAAGAGAACTGCAGATTGTTCTCGGAACTGAAGACCACAGATTATGAAATCTCAGATGTAAATGGATGTGTGTATGAAGCAAAAATACTGAATTGAAAAGAAAATCCTTTCTTATCTTCTAAATAACACAAGAGCAACAAAAATTAACTAAAAAAAAATAAAACATGCAGTCGATACGGATGATCTTGACCCAAATCTACGGTATTTGCAAACTGCTCTCCCTCTATTCATTCCCAAATGTGAGGAGAAACGTTTGTCAGAGGAGGAGGTTGGTGTCACAAATCTTAGAAATCTGTTAGAAAACTAACTTGTTTTCCATGGCTGTTTCTAGCACAGCAAGAGCAAGGACAACCAGCATCAAATCAGAACAGCTCTCAGTCTCTTTTGTTCAGGCCATTGTCTTTACCACTTGAAAAAAGAAATAAAACCTACTGATTCTTGAACTGTATTCACAGGCTTCTTGGCTTTTTGTGCTTCTTCCTACGCTGATAACATGAGCTGGCAACGTGCACTGGCAGCCCAGAGAGCCAACCCCATCCTGGGCTGCATCAAGAGAAGTGTGGCCAGCAGGGCAAGGGAGGTGATTCTACCCCTCTGCTCTCGTGAGACCCCACCTGGAGCTCTGTGTCCAGCTTTGGAGTCCTCAGCACAGGAAGGACATGGACCTGTTGGAACG
>JAOTQQ010000052.1:1444389-1487153 GCA_026546715.1 Gallinago undulata
CCCCATCCCTGGAGGGGTTCAAGGCCAGGCTGGATGGGGCTTGGAGCAACCTGGTGTGGTGGGAGGTGTCCCTGCCCCAGGCAGGGGGTGGGACTGGATGATCTCTAAGGTCCCTTCCCAAACCATTCTATGATAACCATGTAAATTCACCAGCACATCATCATCACATACACATAAGACTTCTAAGATATTAACTTGATTCCTCTCTACAGTTCCTTTTCAGGAGTCTTCTGGAAAGCATCTATGTCTAAAAGAAAAAAAATTTTGCAATTCACCTGAGGAAGACAGAAAATTATAATTACAGATCGTCCAACAATTTTGATAAATTCAGCAAGGCAGCTTGCCGAAAACTACGGCTTTTAGTTTCCAAAAATCACATGGAGCTGCACTGTGTTACGCGTGCCTAGGTAGCCGAGGGAATAACTTTGGGGCAGAAGCTTTCCCAAACTACCATCTTTGTCAGACTTTGCCTGCTTTCTCTGCAGAACTTTCAAGCATCTCAGACTTCTTCAACAACCTATTGGCTTCCATCTTCAGAGTAATATTCTTTGTACGAAAAAATAAATATCTAGGAAACTAAGTATATTTTGTTCCCTTTGTGATTTTTTCCATAAGAAAGGATGGTTCTGTGTAAATTAACGTCCCATGAAGAACTGCCCAGGACAGTGGTGGAGTCACCCTTCCTGGAGGTATTCAAAAGACAGACATGGTGCTGAGGGACATGGTTTAAAGCAGTTTTGGCAGTGTTAGGTTGACAGACTCAATGATCTGAAAGGTTCCATCCACCCGAGACAATTCTATGATTCTGCAACTTCTAACTAATTCAAGTAAAGAGACAAAGTCAAAGATATTATCTAATTTTGAATGACTGGTCACTCCCAAGACACAGTAGGATTTTGGCATGTTTTAGTCTTTTTCAGTATATTTTCCATCTGCACACACAGGAATGTTGTCTCTAACCCTTCAAAGTTGAACATTCAGAGAAAGATTTTTAAACAGAAGGATCAGCATTTCCCCCCAGATGTCTTCATTAAAGAGATGCAAATACGTTTTCTTTAACAGCAGCAACATTAATTGCTCCACAAGCTTCAGCGTAAGTGTCATCATTGATGCATCATTCAAAAAAAGCCATGAACAAACGCATGAAATGCTCCTCGATGGAGTCAGCAGTTCAACACGTGAGAGCAAGAAACAAGAGAGCAGACAGACTGCTTACATGACATAGCACTGGGAAAACTCCTGGTGAAAATATGAAACGGCAACTGAGAATCTCACGTTGTGAAAAATACAGGAAAAACAGAAAGTGACCAAAATCTGCTCTTAGTTACACCAACAAGTACTGGAACCATGCCACTGACTCCTGGGAAGTTATTCTGGATTCTCACCCACGCATCTAGAGCTCTTCTCCCAAGCAGTAAGCAGGTTACGGAGACAAACATCAACCTCCATATGATAAACTCTCCCCAAATAATACTCTATTTATTCTTTATAATTCTTCGCGCAACTTTATTTTTTTGGTACCAGGAGGAGAAAAACGTTGTTTATAAAAAATGGGTGTTCGAGAAGTGAGTCATGTTGGCCACTGCAGGAAGAAGTCATCTGGGAGAATGACTAACACTTTGCAAAACTCTCTTAACCATAACAAATATTGATTATGCTACCATTTTTCAGGAAACAATATTTTTATGAAAAGCAATGCATGAATCAACGGAAGCGGAGAAAAACAAAATAAAATAGTATTTATCTGCCATACAGTTGGTGTTTATGTTTAGATGACGACACACAAGACAAATCCAATTGCAAGTCAAAGTAGTCCTTTAACAAATCAGTGAGATAGATCAGGCAAAAATACAGGCTTTTCCTATTTCAAAGCATTTTCTTCACTCTGTTCTCCTAATCACAGCACTTTCTTAGCACAGCAACATTTATATATACAGAAATGCAAAAAAATCCCAATTCTTTGCCAATCCCAACCACACTCTTTGAAAATCCTTGGGGTTTCTCTGCTTAATTAAACCATAAACTAAGCGGGACGAATGTTCTGTTCTTTCTCATCACGCACTTCTTGAGAAGTGGGCACTGGGGAACTTGGTCTTCCTGTTGACCAAGGATTCCTTAAAACTTTGTTGTATAATAAAATAAGGATACAAACGGAAAATTTAAATAGTTTCCCTAATACATGTTCAGCATTAGGTTTTGACCTCGTTTACAATCCCACTATAAAAGGGACACGTGCCAAAGAAACCAGCAAACTACTGTTGCTTAGATTATAATTGGATTTAGCTAATTACTAAATATTTGTTAAAAATACCACTAATACATGTAAAATAGAGGAAGTTAAATTCTGACGCATGCTTTGATGGATATAAATGATTAGCATTAAGACTTAAAAAGCTTTGCAAACATCAGGAGCCAAACTGGAGCCACCAGTTGTACAGGTACACAAGAGAAGACTGGAAGAAACTGGACAGAACAGAAGGTGGTCCCTGGGCCACCAGGACTTGTCTGGGCAGGGAGGTGATAGCTGGGAAGTACTGGACAGCCCTTAGACACAACGCTTCTGCACAGAAACCACTGATTATTCAAAGAGAATTCCATTTCTTCTGTCAAACCAGGTACTTCAAGCCCTCCAAATATCCTTGGTATTTCAGAAACTTAAGGGATTACAGGCACATTTTGGACATTTGCTATAAAACGTTTTCATTTTCATAAAAACTCTTTTAAGGGTATCATAATTATTAATACCACCTTTTAAACATACTTCTGGAAAAGTTTTAAGACATTTAAAGGAAAGTTCACTTAATACTGTTTAAGTATCATTTGCCTAGTAGTCAGCATAAAAGCTGTAAAAGCTTGGTAGAAAATAACATTCTCTTCTGAGTTGTATTCTGCTACTTAAATGTCATATAATTTAAGAAAATATTAAATACTTTAAGATATCCTGGAATGTTTAATAGAAAATATAGATCCAAAAGTAAGAATCAAAAGCCCTCCTAAAAAAAAAAAGAACTGCTTTCATAATTGCATTCTCTGTTTTCTGGAATAACTTCCAAAGGATCACACACAATTTTGTTAGGATGCTGTTTAATACCTTTCCCAATTTAGTGTTTGTTTAGAAGAGTAGGCAGACTTATGTGTAAATCAAGTTTAGCCAATATATGGTTTGTGAGCGTGACCTGAAGCTGCTTTTCCTCACTGTAAATCCAGGTAATGGATTTCAATTGCAATTGAAATGCAATAAATTGATGCAATAAGTCATTGACTTATTGAAGACCAAAACTTGTGAGTAAGAAGGTTCAGCTGAAGGATACAGAAGAAGTTCACCAAATCTCACCCGTGTCGAGTACTTCCCTCTACCCAAACAAATTCTGATTTTCCCCATAAAAGCCGGCAATCGCAGGAAGTTTATAACGTTACGGAAAAGCAAATGACAGAAGAGCAGCAGCTCCTTATACTCTAGGGCTCCTAGAAGAAAAGTCAATCTCCTGGGACAGCAGGAATAGACACAATCATGGAGCTCCTGGGGAGAGCCCCAAACGCCACGGAAATTAAAACCCACCAACCAGCCGGGTCCTCGCGCTTTCCTCTACAGCAACCTCCAGCCACTTTTGCTTGCTGGCTTGATAAATGGTTGCTTTCATGAGAATTGTTTTGTTTTTTTTAATATCTTATTCTAATGTAGCTTGAACCAACGTCAAAATTCTAAATAAACACGTATTTAACAGATGAAGAATTTCATGAAGAGCACTTCCTCAATGAATGCGCGTTATTCCGGATTAACCTTCAAAACATGGGTTTGTTTCTCATTCTTCAATGTTCAGACCATCAACAGTCACACAGAAAACAAGTATATTTTTTCCATTATTTAATATATTTATAAAAATCAGTACAGAGTTATTTTAAAAATGAGCACTTAGATTTTAGCAACATTAATAACCAGTTTCTTAGGAATGTTTTTTTCCTATCATATCAATTAAGCTTAGTCTGTTTATTTATTAAGCTGAGCCACTGAATATTTATTCATATTCTAGCTAAAGGTATCAGTAAAAATGTTAAATATAAAACGTATGCAATTTTAAGACAGCATTGTGCTTTTGAAACATTTTGGTAAGAATATTAGGAAAATCTTTTCCAATGAAGACCTAATAGCGGTGTTTTGAAGAATGACAGTGTGATCAGTCAAGGAATCTGATTTTTGAATTCTTGTCCAAACAAGTCCAATCTCCTTATCATTACTGCCTTCTAAAAACAGAATTCAATGGGAGCTTTGCCGCTGTAAAAACTGAAGAACTAAGCAGAAGAAGGTACTATTCTAAAACTTTGAAATTGTAATGACACGCATTATTTTCCAAGGTAACAGAGTCCAGGGTTTCATTCTTTTTCTTATTAAATTAGGTAGAAAAAAGCTGATAGGGAACAGAACGCGTGCGTTAACGTTGTGTTGGTTTAACAGGTCGTTCTGAACCAGGGTTCAGCCCTTGAGCTCACCAGCACCTTCTGGAGGTGTTGAGTGCCCTCATTCTTCAGGAAGCCAAGGGCAGAGGAGGAGCTGCAGACACTCCAAGGCCTTTAAAGGCAATATTTACATCTATATTTATTGCATTATTTTGGTTTGAGAGCCTAATTAAGTGTTTAATTTTCCACTGTGCATCCTTTGGAGGTGCAGACACACTGGCTACATCTTACCAGGTTTCTCTAAGAAGGAACAAGCATCCCACCAACGTGCAGCGCTGGTTCCATCATCTATGGATCCCGTAAGGGAGGGATGTAAGGTAAGGGCCACCTGGGCCCAGCCACGGCAGGCTTTTTTATGAATATCAGCGGCTCATGAATATAAACAGTTAGAGGAAAATAAAATTTATAAAACCTAGACCCGGGAACAAAAAAAACCCAAAAATCTCAGTGAGATCAACAACTCCGCAAGAATCTAGCGTCGCATTCCTAAGAATGTCAGATTAAACTAACATGTGCCAGTCAATATTGGTACACTGTGACCCTTGATGCCTCCTAAGCAAAACTATTAAGTCCAACATTTTCTCCTGTAAGCACTTATCTGTAAGGATGGCTAACATGTCCTCTGAAGCAGATATTGAAACTGATTGGACAATAGGTAGATACCAGACAGGGGCCTGGGGGCCGACCTCTAGAAATAGGGGGAGAAAATCTTAATCTGCAACACAATGCAGCTCTCTTGAAACCCTATCATTTTCACTTCCCATGTGTCTGCTGCCTGACTGTGAATGGATTTGAAAAGGAATGGTTAGTGCTGAAAATTGGATCAGAGCTAACATTCTCTCATTTTTATCAGCAGCTGCCAAAGGTCATCTGACATAATAGCTGATGAATTCAAGCCCAGTGGATTTCATTTGCAATTTTCAATTTACTGAGGCCTCCAAACCCCACAGTGATAAAAGCTTCCCCTATCGTGGCCTGTCACAAACATCAAGAAACTGCACAAACCCACAAGAAAGAAATAGGAGAAAGCTGTGCATCATCACAGTTACAGATAAGGAGAACAGGAAGAAACAGTATCACGTAGAAAGGTGTGGAGCGGCATGTGTGGTTGGGTTTCTAAATGCCAATTGTAATGAAAAGACTATGAAGAGCAATAAAATAACTTATACAGAATAACATCATGGCTCCCCTCCCCCCCCCCCCCCTTCAGTCGGAAAATTGCCTTCTAATCTCTTGCTTGACATCCTGAAGATAAAAGTGAAAGTGAAAAAAACCCTGTTTATTTAGACATGGAAAGTATTGTACAGTCGATATATTTACTGTAGTTTTGATTTACAAATTCATGCTATTAAGAGGCCTATTATCAGAGAAACAGTATGGCAGCGCAGGAGGAGAGCCGCGCTGGTTCGCTGGCAGAGGGGCTGCAGATCTTCCCTGGGATCCATGGAGAACGGGAATGAGCTCCAGGCCGTGGGTGCTGGAGCTTTCGGAGGCTGCTCAGCCACACACGTGTGTTCCCTGACATTTCCATATACTTTCAACTACGCAGAAGCCAACTGCTTCTGCCCCTGGCGTGTTGTAAGAAATTGCATGGGTTCCTCTTCCAAGCCATCGGAGAAAATAACTAAATAAATCCCAACACCCTTCGTACTGGAAGAAACGTGTTTTGCTGTAGGGCCAGATATCTCCTATTCTCTGCCTGTCAATGGCTACATCATGAAAGCAAATGTTCAGGAAGAAAGCTACAGGTTCACACGTAAATGCTGAAAAAAAAAGTATTTCCAGACACTAACATCCAATTCCAAAGTACCAGATTAATCCCAACAGTAGGAGTATTTGAGGTTACCATTTACCGAGGTGACAACTTCACTTTCGACTCTTACCACACATGGCAGAGGAATGAATTCAAGTTTCTCCTTTCAACAATCTCAACAACAACCCCAAGTCAAACAGACGGGAAACACAAATGCGGCCAACTGGATCCCACTTGGGCTCAAAGCCAAGGATGGGAATAACTCAAAGATAATTTCAACATTGAAAAACCCTTATGTTTTGCACTGTAACACCATCAGGGGAACATCAAGTACAAAAGCAATATGCAGCGAACAGTGGCGTGTTATTCTGTGCTTAGGATAGTCCAGCTTGTCTTTCGAGAAGTTAGAAAGACTCCAAAAAGGGGAATTTCTTATGGTGATGTGATTCTCTCCTGACTAGATGCAGATAAATAAGCTCATGTCAACATTACCAGGTGGTTTTATATAATTATTTATGTCATAAGAACATTTATAATGGTACTTTTCCTTATTGAACCTAATGATGGACCACTTCTTTGGTAAATAAGGAGAAGAGTGTTGGAAGTGTGGTCTTCCACAAATAAAATGTAAGCAAGTTCACCTTATGATAGGATAAAAAACCCGATAGGCATCATCAGCTGGGGACCTGATCCCATTTTGACCACAAAAGTGATATGGAGGAAGGATTACAGATATTCATAGTTAATCACAAAACAGGATCATCTGAGTAGATAACATGGCCTCTGTGTTATCTGTGGAGATCTTAACGGTAAGTCACGTCTGGCACGCTGCTGAACAATCACCAAGCAGCTTTGCTGGCTCGCTCAGAAGAACTTTAGCTCAAATTCCTCCGCTGTCTCCATGCTCCAATATTCATGGCATTGTTTTGAGTTTGGGAAGGCTGGGAGGAAGGAGGGGACTTTCTGTTGCTGGAAAAGCCAGTAAGTTGTCATTGGCTCATATAAATTAATACCTAAATAATTTCCCCAGTTCCTATCTAATGATAGCTGTGATTCACTCCTTTCAGTCTTGTAATTTTCTCATGCAGAAGCAGCTGATTTACCACACCTGGTGCCAGCAGAGAAAGTAACACCAGTGCCAACGTCTCTGCTAGCATTTACGGTGCCAGCGGGGAAAAAGATCTTGTCATAGAACTATTCCATTCAGTATTGACTCAAAAAGGTGTTACATTATATTCAGCTAATTCTCCTAGAGGGCTGCAGGTCTCCCACACTCCTGTTCACTCAGCAGCCTTTTTTTCTAGTACTGGAAAGGTCTAAGCATGAGAACTGGGAACTCCTGGGGTCTAACACCCTGGCACAGTCTAATACACAGCCTTCATGGGGCTTCGATATGCTCTCCCCAAACTGTGAATAAAGTCATCAGCCCGAGAGCAGAATTAATGCTTGAACAACTGATGAAGTCGGGGTTCATTAATGAGTGATCTGTAATGATCGCAGCAGAGGCAGTTTCTGGTTTCTCCTCCTTGGAATCGCTCATGTCTCAAGTTCTTCACATCTCTCTCGAAGGCAGGACGCAGCCCGCGGGAAGATGTTAATTCTTGGGGGGAAAAAGAGCTCTGTATTGGTGAAGTAAAATACTCAGTCCCACCTGCTGAGTCTTGGTTGGAGAGAAAAGACAATAAGGGAGAAGACTGAAAATATGAAACCTTATTCATCATCACCAAGTTCTCAGTTGTTAACCGACAAGTTCATACATGAAAGCCAACGCAAAAAAACATTTGACACTGAAAAATCAGATGCTTCTACCATGCAGAATTAGCAAAGAGAATGTATTACAGGAAAAGAAAGTTCTTAGAAGCACTGATGTGTCTTATATAGAGGATCAAAATGCAAACATTAAATGGAAAGTGGTAAGTTAAAATGTACTTTTCATGGTCAGCCATTGTGTTATGGCCACAAGCTACAGCTGAGCCGATTAGAGCATTTACTGACATTAAGACAATGTAGATTAATATATAGCTGGGGAGTTCTTAGTCTAGCAGAACTGAACACATTACTTGACAATATAACCATGGTCTATTTATAGGAATTCTATTTGTATTAGAAAGATCATGTTTAAAATTATGTGATTTAATTCGCTCTTACATCAACCTTTTCCTTTAACCAGCAAATTATTATTTCAAAGCATTTACTATCTATTTTAAATAAATCTGCAAAAAATTTGGGGCTATCATTTGCTTAAATTCCACTTCTTTTTAAATGCACGTTAAACTTTATTTATGAATAATAATACCTAAAACTACCTAGGTTGTAGTGTCATTTCTGCTCAGTTCTCACCATCTGAAGAGGATCTGTGATCTACGTGAGAAACAATACTTGCTCCACTAGATATGGAGAGAAATATCAGAGGGTTTTTTTTTTTTTTGCTCATGGTAAGAAATAATGAAGAACAAAAAAAAAGGGTCCAATCCACTGAGAGGCTGAGGGCCCTCAGCTCCTAATGAAGCAAACTGGAACCACAGACATTCAGTATCATCTCGGAGGATCTGGCCCCGGGGAACTTACGAACAGGCTGTGGAAAGTCACTCTGACTTCAGCAGAGTGAAATTGGAAAGAAAACAATTTTCTTGTACCGCCTTGTCTCGCCTGATTCAATTATCAGTGTCTGATCTCGCAAGGCATCGAGCACCCTCCTGCGAGGTCCTCCACCTCCCACTGGAACCATCAAAGGGAGCGGAGGCAACTGGCTGCCAGGCAGGACCGGACCCTGGGAGAGCAGAAAAACTCACATGGGCATGGTTGGCTCTGGCCATATCAACAATAGACCCTGTTCCTGGAGCCAGAGAGACCCCATTGATCTGGGGTTGTAAGGGAAACACTCCACAGCCAGGGAATATCTGCTGCAGCGATAGAACTAGCTTAAATTTTACCGCATGGACTCAGGGGTTAGGGCAGGGCTCTGGCCTTGGAAGTCAGGGTTCTCCTCTTCCAACCCCCAAGGATCTAAAATGTCATTGGAAAAATGAGTTTAACTACTTGGATACGGTCCTTCTCCCGCGGCACACATCAGAAGAACGTGCACAAATAACCTGTTCCCACTCACGGGCGCATTTCGTAATCTCTGCCTCTCCTCAGCAAAGAGGGTGGGTGACAGCGAGATGCAGCCCGTGCTACAGCTGACTGCCTTCAGATTAGGCTTATGTTTCATAAAAACACACCGTACTAAAATTAAACATATCTTTTGCACTATTCCTTCGGTCGTGGAACGAAATGCTGCCGCAGGTTTGACCCGTCTCAACGCTCCGTTTAATTTCAGGACTGAAATTCACGTGTAACGTTGTTTTACAACAGTGATATTAGAGATAACAAGGCAAACAGCCAGCTCAAACTCCACAATTTTACTCATGTAATCACCTAATTAATGTTGTTTATCTAAAGGAAACTAAACCACTTTCTTTACATCCAGTAAAAGAGCGACCTGAGAGGTGACACTGAAAGTTTGTGCACGGAGCTCGGTGTAGGAGACGGAAAGAGGTTGGGTATTTTGCTCTGTAATACTCTGAATATTCTTTACCTTTACATAGCAAATATCTCCCAAGTACAAAGTAATATGGTTTAGATCCATTTTCTGAAATACTTTGAGAGGTTTTGAGTATACACAGTTGTTATTTCCCTGTGCTATAAAGTGAGGTTTAGCATCTTAGACAGGAGTACGCCAAATTATATCCATAATTAAAAAATATGTACTGTAAGGTATCAAGGAAAACTCCCAATATTTTCATTCTTCTTCACTATCTCCATTTTACCTTGTAAACACTTACTACATACTGGTTTCTACTGTATTAAACCCCAAGAAAGGAAATAGTAATCTCTCAGAAAAGTATTTATTTCCCAATATCCTTCTTTTAATGCTACCAAAAAGGGTAATTTCACAAAACACAGAGTCCATTCTCGAGTCAGCTCCTGAAGACAGAACTGCAGCTCCAGTTGCCTAATTTCCACATGGCTTATGTCAATAAAGTGTAGCAACTTCTCTAATTTACGGGACGTATTGCTATATCAAAGGGTAACAGCTCCTAACGCCTCACAGAGGTGGAGAATATAATCCCTTCATTTTACAGATGAGGAAACTGAGGCCGCAAGGAAAAAGGACACACTCGACATCACTTTATAAATCCTTAACTCTAAAGCCTGAAGAGCAACAATCCAGTATATAATTAAGCGATCCTTCTCCAAAACGACAACTGCGGCTGGAAATTTTAACAGGAAACCCAAATTACGTGGTTTTCCCATCAGTACAATTTCATTCTATTGCAAAAAGTTTTGCTGGAATGAAAACAGCTGGATTAAGACACATCTCTAGATAAAAGTTTAGCTCTTGGTGAGAAGCCCCTATATTTTCCTGAGGGCAACATTAATTTTTCATTTGAGAAAGCTTTTCCATCATTTTCTGAAAAAATAAGGCGTTCAGGATTTATGCTGAAACACAGCTTTGGAAAAATGACATACCGGAATCTCTTCTGCTCCTCCCTATGAAGCATCAGTATTTATTTCAAAGTCATGATTCATGGCAATGGAAACTTCCAGCACTTTAAAAATTTTTGAAAGGTTCTTTCTCTGTTGGAAATTATCCATCTCTGAGAAGATGAACAGACCCCTTGAGTTTTCCTTTAGCTCGGGCCTTACACCACAACTGGTGCTGGGGAAGAGAATTTGGAAAAATGGAGGTTTTATTTGGTTTGGTTCCCCCCCCGAGATTCTTTTGTAAAAAGAAAGGAGAGATGTTGTGAGTTCTAGTGAAACAGAGAACACTAAACTGACTCTGGATTTTCTTCTTCCTTTTGTCATCTCAGCTTGAATTATTATGATTATTTCAAAATACTAAAATCTTTACTTTCTGTAAAGATGTTTACTTTTCCCCCCACCACAATGGCAAATGCTTTAATGATAAAAGACTGAAAACACTGGAAGTATTTTAAAAACTTTTGTTCCAGATTTGCCTATGAGATTTTTGAAGCCACTTATACAAAAATCTTGCAAAGGTTATTAATACAAATTTTAAGTGCCTTTAGTTTCCTATTGTCAACCATTCTGTGCATCATACCGTGACAATCACTACTATAGATACAACAGATGGAAAACTTTTTTAACAGCCAATTCCCAAGTGTTCAATATGTAGGGAAACCCCAGCGTTAGGATTATCCAAGTCAATCCAGCGAGACAGCAAGGACCACGGAATTACCTTCTCCAAAGTGTACCGAGATATTTTGTAAAATGCTGGTTTAACACCTGCTTCCAAACACAATAGAAGTTATTTAGAAAAATCTAACAAAAGCCACCACATCCCGTACGTGGCACATCTTTTTGTTTATCTGTATTCATATTGCTGACATGAAGCACATGTCATCGTACCTATACATAATTGCATAAATCACGAAAGACTACCACTAACCTTATAATCATGATATTTAAACATTACAGCTGCTTTCTCCTTCCCACAATATAATGACTAACTGCCACTACCAAGTGATTATTATCATGAGACTGGGGCAGCAACTGTCACGAATCCAATTCAATAGTGTCTAAAGAGGGTAAAAATCCAGTTTTATTGAAATAATTGTAAATAATCCATGCAAATTAATCTATCTCGGTGGCAAGCGTGGAGTTAAAAGTACTAAAAGATGCAGAGAAGGACTTCTCATACACGTAGTGAGTATCAGAGAGGAGGTGACAGCCCAGTGGCAGAAAGGGGAGAAGTTTCCCTCTCCTTGAAAAAGCCAAGTTGGTCAGAGTAGTTCAGGTTTCTCCGTACACAGGTAAAACTCAAACTCAAACTCTGCATTTTCGGATCAGATTCTCAGATGGTGGAGACGAAAACTGACCGCATTTTGACGGCTGTGGAGCTTAGGGTTCCTCAAAAGAGCTAAACTACAAGGGAGAAATGATGGCAGCAACGTTCTTGACCAAAATCAGAAATGTTATTGCCTGGTTCATGGTGCAAGTTGTCCCCATGAAATACCGGTCCGAGAACTCTTCCACCCCGAGGAATTTCCAGCAATCACATTTTAGGACCTGTTTGTCTTTGTCAGGGTATAACCTGTTTCTCAGAGTTTACCCACAGCTGCTGAGCACAGATGTCATCTCAGTCTTAGGAGGACCCTGCCCAAAGACATCCTCAGGTAAACCTCTTCCTTCCCTTAAGAGCAGTCTATTTTTTTTTTTTCCTGGCATATTTTCTCAAGACAGCCCACCAGAGAAAGTGATCTCTACAAAACTATTTTTGAAAACTGATTTGTCCAACATTTAAGAGTCCACCACTTTCCTGCTATTGACCGTGAGAGCTGACAAAGCAGGACGCCTCCGACGGACAGTGACGTGAGACCCACCACCCTTCTGGAACCCGTCATCTGCATCTACCTCCTTTGTCTCACGGAGCAGTGACCTACTGCAACAAGGACCTCTGAAATACCAGCTTGCTTACAAATCCATTTTCTCTAAGACCCCAGAGTTCCAAGAGCTCTGATTCCACATTTCATTAGTCAGCTTTACTTATTAATTTCATGGAAAATAAAGCCTATTTTCGTTTAACTTTTTCTCTTTAGTCCCACTTTAAAGATGTGCTCCGTATAACGTCTATCCTTGATCAGAGTTATTCAGCAGATAGGAGTGGCTTTTGTTTTTAAAAAAGTGACCAGAGAATTGGTTTGCCATCAAGTGTATAGTTAAGACGCCTCACACAGCTCTGTTTTTCTCGACTTCTCTCATTCTCTGCCAACTGGTACCTCAGTCTTATTGGTATCCAATAATAAGCCCGATTACAGCTAGCCCTAGGAGACATGACAAAAAGAGAGTCCTCATCTTGCATTAATTGCTCGTATTGAAACTATGCCACATCTCTCGAAGCTAGATGTTGCTTAGTATCCCTTTGATATGATAATGACATGCTTCTTAGCAGATGAATATGCAAATTAAAAGCAGTAATTTGGTGGCATGCACCTGCTGACACTGCACTACTATGCTTATGTGCTCCTCTGTAACACTGCAGCTACACAAAAGCATCACAGAGGTAAAATTAAATTCTAATGTCGTATATATTAAACAGATGCTTCCACTTTTCTTTGTATATCTACTTTTTACAGAATTTGCTATTGGAATCTCAGTTCTCCCTTCATGCAATTAGTGGACATTTATGTGTCATACACAGAAATGTACTTGGAGCTATTTAAGGGCTCTGTTTTTAAAAGAAATGGTTTACATGAACTGCACTCTCAAAGAGATTTTTTTTTTCCCCCCCTTCATAGCAGAGAGGCAGAGGATTTTAATCTTGATGCACAAAAGACCTTCATTCATAAAAGAAATGCATACTTGAGCACGGCAGCTTGCGACAGAAGATTTCTGTGGTAAAGATACCGGGGAGTACACAGTTATCCCAACTTTCTGATACCCATTATCAACATTTTTCAAATAGGTTTGGTGAATAAGCTCCGTGCGTTAATCACAGCCAGCCAGGTACACACTTGAACCTCTTTTATATACGATTAAGGTGCTGAATGGGGAAGGAGAATTTGGTTCCAAGTTGCCAAGGTGCTCAGAATCACGGTTAGAATGAAGGTGCCAACAGGCCAGGTCCAGGAGGACACGGCCAACAATCCTGGACTGTCCCTGATTCTGCTGACCACCCCACCAGCTGACAACCTTTCTTCCCTGGAGAGGTGCTGAGTGACCCATTGCAGCCACTCGTAAGAAAACAAATTATCATTTCCAGAGGCATTAAGTTCTAAATCCTCTGGTGTTATCAGGCTTGGTGAAGTTTCTTTCAAAAAAGATAGGAATCGAACTGGTATTTCACAGGACTCTAAGAGATTAGAGGAGATTAAGGAAAATTCTTTTTATTCATGAATTTATAGAATTTAGGAAATACACATTGTGTGTTTTCAAAAAAAAACACCACCAAAAAAACCAAAACACATAACTAAGTTCCATAAACTTGGTAACTTTGGTTCTTAGCTCTTAATTGGGCTCATCCCCAGCTGAAAGTCTAAATCCCTCTACAGCTCCCTGGATCTGATGCCTCTTTAGAAGACAGCAGTTGTAGCAGAAACAAGATTTTCTTTCTCCTGGTCATATGTTTTTGCCAAAACAAAGGATGTGTTAATGGCAAAGGATGTGAACTATTAAATGTCAGTGTAGTTCAACTCCCTTCACCCAAGTCCAGGCTTTCCTCCCACCTATTTCACTTCTCAGCTTGCAATAAGCATGCTGCCAATGTAAAATAATTTATAATTAGAAGAATAAATATCTTGATCCCTACTGTCAGCATGCATGAATTCTGTTTTAAGCCATCCACTGCACATATTAGTTTCTTTTTGAATATAAAAGGGTGTCTATGGTGAAGACTAGAATGGGACAAGCTCACGGGATACAAGAATCAAGGAATCTATGTTATAATTGATTAAAAATATAAGACAGGTTCAAATATTTAACAGAAAGAGATGGGTTACTTCTTTCTTTACCCTTTTCAGAGTTTCACATGGCACAGCCCTTGCATACGCTGTGTCAAGGGGCTTTCTTCCAACACTATTTAATCACTATTGCTGACCATTGCTTCCTTGCTATCCGTGCATCATTTTCACTGGTTTCAGTTCCAAGGTTCTCTCTCCCAATGAATATTCATTAATGATTCATCTTTCTCCCTATATAACCATTTTTTCAGCAAAAATTCTTTCTTCTTGAGTTTTATTTAGATCTACAGCATATCCACATACTGCGTTCTCTTGGTCCATTCTACCTCCAGCCTGAATTTTCTTTCACAAGACTATGGACTTTTACCTCAGTCTCTAGGCTCTAACGCTATTCCCTTAGGATAGTGACTATGAGTAAAGTTTATCAAACAATTTTCAATCCATATGATATTGCCCAGATTATTAAATTCAGAAGAGTAAATTCTGTGACTAAAACTTCCCCACATAAAATCTGTCACTCATCCTCTCTGTAACTCCAACTTTTCATCCCCATTAAAGCAGCATCATTTTACTGAATGGATTTTGTCTCAAAGAAGGGAAAAACAGGGAAAAAAATATGCATTTGGACACAGCCAATCAATTGAAAAAGAAAAACAGAAAAACTTCAGGAAAAGTCTTGGAAGGTTCTGCAGTTTTCACCTGTGGCCTTAGTGTTTCTTCCAGTGATGGTCCTTTATCTTTTTTAAAAACGTATTTACACCAATCCTTCTATTCTGTATCACCAAAGATGTGTAAGAAGTTGTTCATATATACATATACACACACACATATGCATGTGGGTATATACATTCCCACAGCAATTATGTGGTTATAGTTATTACTATGTTTTCAGTATGTGGATCTATTTTGTCCAGAAGATGTTATTGAATCCTAATATAGCATTAGTCCTTACTTCTCAAATACCCACTTGTATTCCTTAAAAGACTAGAATTTGTATCCTTTAAAGCATTTATAATTCCATTTCTAGAGCACACACCATTTCCTCAGCAGCAGGGGGCATTAGAATTAACAGAAACAATAACTAAACCAAATACATCATTATGCCAAGGAAAGGCTTCAATAAAACACTGAATTTACAGCTAACGATTCAGCATAATCAGAACACAGACACCAGGGCTGGATCCTCAGCCCTCAAGCTTCAGAAATTCATGAAAACACTCCTTACGGATGTACCACTTGAAGTAGAATCTCCACGACACAGAGCTCTTCAAGCTACTCTGGGAGGTTTAACTTCGGATCTACTGGCCCCCGAGGGGAAGCGACCCTCAGAATCAAGAGTTTTCATGCTGATAACTTGTCGGCAAAACCAAGATCTAGTAGCACAGGGGTTTCTCTTATGAGAAACGATGTGGAAAGATGCTATAACAGGCTTGGGACGTGATCAGGTAGAGCATCAAGGCTGTTGTTCAACAAAAGCAAGTGCCAGGCTCACGCAGCTATAGCTGATGTCCTTTGGAGTGCTGTTGTAAAATCAATTAAAATTCCCCGAGACCTGAATTGTATCCTATCGCAACAGGGTCCTATCGCAACATAACCTACATAAAAATAAAGAAAAATACACTTTTCATTCCCACAGCCACCTGACAGCCTAAGGTCAACTGACAAAAATCTTTTCTTTTAGAATCAAACCCCGGCATTTCTTTAGGCGCATTGCTTTGAGGATGTCCCACACAATATTTATAATTCCCCCTGGCTCACCCATAGAGGCAAAGTTCACTATTTCCTACGCCTGGAGAGAGTTAGATGGGGCAACCATGGGCTCCTTTCAACCAGTGATGGAATTCCACATCGAGCAAGAGGAACTTCAAAATATTCACACGACTGGAGTAGAAACAGCTTATGTTACTCAAGAAATCAATCTTAAGAGACTAAGAGCCTTGCAATGTAATAACACTACTTGGTTTCAGCCCCTTATCTGTAGATCTTTTTTGCAGTAAAATGAAAACAGTAAGAATGTCAGATTGCCATTATCTGTCAGGAATTTGAGCAGGAAAACAAAACAGGTTTAGCGCAATGATGAACAGTTGTGACAAATCATCAGCATTTTCTCTAGATCCTCATCTCAAAGCAGTTTCATATTTCATCTTTAGACTCTGCGTTCCCTCTTGCCTGAAGTAAAAAAATTATCCAGCATTTTGCACTGTCTTACAGTTCCGCAATTTATGTAGCGCCTCTCAAGAACTGAGAGAGTTTCACCTTTTTTTTGTACAACTCATTCTGACACCAGCCAAAGTCTTTGGTTCAAAGCAATCCCCATTAGCAATTAGTAATGATTTCTTTTACGGTAACGTTCAAGGCTTCAACCACATTTATGCCACCGTTGACCTGCAAGGACATAACAGGAGAACCTGGAGGGACTCCTGAAAAGTCCAGCTGTCCAAAATCTGAGCACCAGAGGGGCCACTTACAAATTAACATAAGAAAGAGAAGGGTAGAGCTTGGCTCCTACTTGTCTTCTACTAGGTAGAAGCTCCTACTTGGCCCCTACTTGGCAGAAGCTCCTACTTGGCTCCTACTTGGCAGAAGCTCCTACTTGGCTCCTACTTGGCTTCTACCTAGTAGGAAACCAGATTTAAAGGGTTTTAAATAAAAGTTCTTTTTTTTTCTTTCTTATAATTTTACTCTCCATTGACAACAAATGGCTTAAAGAAAAGCGTTACCTCTACATTATTTGTTGCCATAAATAACATTCTTGTGGGATTTGAGGGTTTCTGGCTCCAATGAATCCATCAGTGTTTTAGCCAGGAGTCCTTACTGCAGTGTGATTGGAAAGTTGCAAATAACTCCCTTAAGAGAAGACAAGTCCAAGTGCCTGCCCTGCAGCCCGTGATCAGGCATTCCGTGTTTTTCCCACTCCTGGCCCAAGATGTGCAGAAAGGCCACAGTCTGAACAGTATCTTTTCAGTCAGCCTGAGCGTTTAGGGGCCAGGCTTCAGAAGAAGGACCTCTAGGGAATAGTTGGGAACCTTGGTCCCTCCGCCAAAGAGCTTTGGGTAAAATATGACAAAAGTACCTTTTTATGTACTTACGAAGCAGAAGAAACCACCAACACTCTCCTCTGCTGGACAAGGAGGAGCATTGATCTTACCACGTGAATAACGCTGCTCAATTAATTTCTGAACTTCCTTCTCAGAAACAGAGTTTCTTATTCTCTTACTTCAGCAAAGCCAACGTTGTCCAAACTACTTTCAGAAGGAATTACCTCATTTATAGGCTTATGTGTATCTCACAAGGTTTTGAATGCAAAACATTTTAAAACACCACATTAAAACTTCCATCTAGGAAAACATGGAAAAATCTCCTGCATATATACTTTTTGCAGCGTACACGCATCCTCTTCTTTACATGGATTTAAGCTTTTATTTTTGCAGCAGAAAAATGTCCCATGTCACACCAAGAGGACATGCGTCGGTCATGTCAACATGTGTAAAGCCATTCTGGGGGCAGAATCCCTCGATTTAGAAATATTAGTATCTTAGTAAGTAACCATACCGATGGAGAGCAAGTTTATAATGGTAAAACATACTGCATTAATACCATTAAACATCAATTAATGTAAATAGCTTCGTCTCAGAGCTGTCACTGAATAACTGAATGCACAATGACGCACTGTTACTAATTCACTGTCAGTAGAAAGCTGTGTACAAATAATCCTTTAGGCTATTTCTTACTGGAAAAAAAAAAAAAAAAAGAGTAAAAACTGTGTGACCACTCAGTTGACAGCAGATTGTTTGTCCAACATGATGTCAGATTCTGTTATTCATCTTTCTTTCTTCCCCCCTCCCCCCCTTTTTTTTTTCTTTTTGGCACCCTCTGCTCAAACTAATTGACGGTGGTTCCAGTGGAACATCATAGCCCTGTGATTTCTTGTCAGCTTTCCTGACCTCTTTTTGAGCTTTGAGGCTCACATTTTAAAGAGGGGAAAAAAAAAAAAAAAAACCAACAAACCAACCAAAAAAAAATTTAGACAAACGTACTTCACAGTTTAGCCCACCCACACATCCCTGAGCCAACAATTCTTCGAGTGTGTGGGTTCACCACACACGAGCTCCACCTGACTGATTTTTACCTGGTGCGTGACCTTCAATTGAAAATTCCAACAGCATGCAACTTGTCTTTGGCAAATGAATTGTAAGTGCGCCAGCTGCCAGATGTCTTCATTTTAAAACACCTTCCAAACTGCTTTCTGGCATTGATCCACAGGCAAAACAAGCTAAGCTGTAGCTGTAATTTCTATTCTGTGTGCAAAAAAAAAAAAAAAAAAGGGGGGAGGAAACGTAAGATGTGTTGCTTTACATCTCTAAGAACGGTACATGGCGGGTGGGGAAAAAAAAAATAAATCACAACAACAACTCATTACTGATGCGCCGCGTATTTTCGGGAAGAGTTTTTCCAGTACACAGAGCATATCCAAAATTTACATAAATATTCACCCTAATGAAATACTCGTTTGAAGTAACATAGTTCCGAACAAAGGGATTCCCTCTGTACCATGAAAATTAACGTCTGCGTCTCCAAACGTGGACTCGCCAACCTATTTTGCCTCAGGTTTCAAAAAAACTGCTTGGCAAAGGCACTGGAAGGTAGAGATCTTAATTAAATCTGTGCACAAGACCTGGGATCACATGTTTTCAATTACTTTTGTTCTATTCTGGTTTTCTGGCTGTTTGTTTCCTTTGAGAATCTGAAATTCATCCCAGGGTCACCAGAAGTTTCAGTGCCATTAGCAGATCTTTAGAGCAAATCCACAAATACTTGTTTTTTACTTGGCACCACAACAAAGCCGTTTTCCTGCCATGAAAAATGGCCATTTCCATTCCCTTTCCCTCGAATTCCTACAGATTCACCACCTTCCACGTGTTGGAGCACTCACGCAACCCTAGAGCCTAAAATGATTCAGAATCACTCTTTCTAGTGCCAAAGGAAGAGCTCTTCCTACACACATAACCCTCTTTCTGCCATCAGACTATTAACTACTAGCTCACTCATCAGCTGCCCAGTCACAGATATACGTACAGATACATATATATATAGGTGGTTAGCTTAGAAATTATATGTATACTTTGGTTCTCTGCTATATTTATACAGCTATAATTCCATATATTGCCCCAAGCAGAAGAGCCAAGCCAAAAAGTAACTGCGTAAAGACATTACGGAGGAGTTACACTTGGAAAGTGATGCTTTTTGTGGTAATGAACAGCACTGACTGTCACATTTCCCAATGCATTTTTTAAGGAGCCTCGTACACGAGGGTGATGATCCTACACGTACACGATGCCCCGACTGGCATGGTATAGAAAACCGCTCTGATACATACAGGGATTTGCCATCTACAGCTGATGAGAGAAGAATGTGCAGAAACACTTGATTACTTTTTTTATTGAACATCCTATTCAAACCAGAGCCCACAGACAGTGTCTAACACCTCAGAATAAAACTCAGCATTTCACAATGACTGAAATACGCGGCACTGCTGGGAACCAAAACTACCTTAGGCATCAAAAATCCAACATTATATGTTATTTTTAACATTATTATGTTAAAATTATTATCTAGCCAATTATTATCTAGCTTTTCAAACAATCATAGAGCACAGACAGATCAAGAAGTGGCTGAGTAGGACTTTTCAGTCCACCTGTTAACTGACATTAAAGCATCGATCGTGATAATTACGGGTATAAAAAGAAAATAAAAGCAGAAGGCCTCATGGGACATCTCGGGATAAAGACCAGCACATTCAAGAGCACATATTAATCTTTACCAGCACTGTATGGACCAGTGCTGTAACATGCTACTATAGCTTCGCGTTGTGTCACTGCAGCCTGTGAGCTGTGTGTTGTCATCACCCCAGATGAAGTAGCCATCAAGAGCAAAACCACGCTGACGAGGCTCTAAATTTGCCCTGAGGAGAGTAACACAAAATTCAAGGCTCTCAGGTGATGCTATGAAGTTTAGTTTCCAAACCATGATCCTTTCTCTTGAGAATTTGGAAAAAGACCCTCTTTCCTGATTCGGTTGAGAAACCTCCTTTGCTCCAACACTCAGAAGCGAGAGGACTCCGTACCGTAACAGACCCACGTCCTCAGGATATGAAATGCATCATTCTTTTCGAAGTCAAGAAACTCCACCAGTTCAAATGGGAGGTTCTACACAGGTTCATTTTCCATTCCCTGGGAAAATGGGAACAGTTGGAGGTGAGAACTCCATGCCCACTGCTGCTAATGTCTAAAGGGGAGCCACATCAGCTACTTCTGGAAGTGCCCAAGTGAAGACCCCTAGGACTTTAGATGATACCCTGTCTGTGAAGGTGAGAACCTTCTCATAGAATTGGCAACTGGTCATCCCAAACTGCAAGCTTTCTGGAGACTATGTGCTATGCAAGTGCTTTTGTTCCCTTCTCTTTTACTCTGCCAGACCTGCTTATTTTTTATAGTTAGTACTCGAAAAAAAACAACAGGATCAGGCGGATGTCAGCGCTTTTGGTGCTTCTTGTCACCTCATCTGAGGTGGTGGCCACCATTAGCTGGCCAACTGCCAGTCCTTCAGCTGTGCCTGCAACTACGGTCGCTATCATCAAAGCCACTTTCTACTGGAAGTAAAATAGAGGTCTCCTGCGGCTTAGGCTGCTTCTTTGACTTCTTATACAGAGACACAGCCCAGAGAAGATCCTGGAATCCTGTGGATATTATGGGTTACCTGAAGAACCCATAGGGTTTTTTTAGGGAGAGTATGGCTGGCGGAAACCTTAATTTGTCTGGCCTTCACTTTCTCCTGTTGTCCAACCTCAACTCCCCCGGCAAAAGCAGGACCATCTATGATTACACCACTCCTGACAGATGTTGCCTGACCTGTTAAAAGACTTGTCATGATGGTGACTTCCTAAATTTCCAGGTAAACTATTTCAGTGACTTTCCACCCTAACTGCTAGAAAGATCCTCTTTCCTTCTAACCAAGAATCTCTATTGCTGCAATTTAAGTCTATTATTTCTTATCCTTGGTCTCGTCAGTGACAAGCAGCGCAGAGGTTCACAATTTACTGAATATAATCCAGAATATTGTTTTTCTCACAATGGCATGATATCGTTCAGTTTGCAATTCATCATACCTACTACCTCATTTTCTGAAAAACTTCTAACCTTAAGAAAAAAAATACTTAAACCTATAGTACGCTGATGCAGTCTGACAGCCTAGAGCCTGCCACGGTGTCCAACGAAAAGCTGCACACTAAGATGCCACATATTAGTAAAAAAGTGTAAAACAAAAGTGTAATGTAAATACTTTAGAAATTCTGAATTATCTTTTCCCACTTCTTCTCTACCCCTGTATCTGAAAGGTCACGTTTACGTCTAAAGCAGATCAAAATTAATTCTCAGCAGAAAAGTTGAATTACTAAATGCTACTTGTAGAGGCAAATAAACCTTGACAAGTTTCTCACAGTACGTAGCAAGCATAGAGCTCATTTGTGTGAAGTATTACATTAAATGGCAATAAAAATTATAAATTGTAAACCACATTGCATCATCTCCTCTATTTGAACGGTGAAGCTTCCCTATGAAAACAGCAACCAACGGTCCATTCCTACTTCTCAAGAGAAAAGCCAGAATGCTAAGAAGTTACACAAAAGAATAATATGTAGAGAATTTCAGATATAAAATATTCCCCTGCTAAAAGCAAGTAATTTTTTGTCTTAATAATTATTATATTTACAGATATACACTTTTTTTCTTGCCTGTCCCTCCAGGCATTGTATCCTGGAAGCGCCTCAAATATCCAAGGTACTTTTTGTGTTAAAAAACCCAAATCTTCTCCTCAAGCTTCTCAGACACTGAGATTTTCTTACACCATTTTCCCCCAAATGGCTTCTACAGAGAAAGTATCGTAACAGAGAGATACAAAAGCATAAGAAGATGTAATAAAATTATTGATCTGATTCTCCAGGGATGTAAATCAGATGTAAATAGTTTCAGGGAAGGCCATGGAGGTGAGTTTGGTTTATTGCCTTAAATGACTAAAATCTCACAGATCACTGCAGTTTAAAAGAAGAAATGCTGCAGCTTTTACAGAATACAGACAGTTGTTTTAGAAATTACATTTTGGCTTATATTCAAATTATATTTGAAAATATTAATACTTGTTACAAGGCCTAATTTGTATAACAGAAGCCACCAGCCTCCTCTGCCACCAGCAGCCTCAGAGGAACATCTCCACAGATGGGCAAACTGCTCTGGAAGTTCTCAGCCAAGACCTAACACAAGCAAATCCAGCTCCAACAAGAACCAGGAGCAACTTAGTCAACAGTCAACAATACACCAAAACCACTTAATTTGCTTATTTTTCCTCACCGCTGCCTGTCTGTGAGAGCTTGACAATGACCAAGGACCGTACATTGTGGCATCAGGTAAATACAGACCTTGTTATTCTTGACTTAGATTTTTTTTTTTTTCTTATAATAAATAATACTTCAATATTTTTTGGTAACTGTTACAAAAACACATCCCAAAACACTCCACGGTTATTTTCCAATTTTGTCTCCTTATTTTTCTCTGAAGCAAAAATAAGTCGGATTTTCCTTCTTTTTTTTTTTTTTTTTTTTTTTTCCCCCACATATTTTGCCACGCTCATTTCTCGCCACTTCTATTCTAGTCCGGTGGTCCTTTTCCTTTTTCACTGCCACCCCCACTGCTGATGGGGTGCTGCATCCCCATATTTTTCCTAAAGCAAGTCTACAATCGACACCTGATTTTTTTTTACAGTCTATTTATCTGCCAGGTGAGCGATATAAGGAACCAACAGATAAATCCCATTTCTAAGACACACAGCTAGATTGCACTGGAAGAAAACAGAGCACTTTGTGTACTAACTTCTCCGAGGTAATAATACGTACTTTCTCAGAACTGTAAATAAAATGAGAGCTCTAAAAGCTGAGTTTGGACCTTTGTCTGTTAATGCTTTCTCCGAGCTGGCTGGTGAAGATGGTCAACCCAAGCAAAACTTCTGTCACGATCTATTAATAGAGAATAAGGATTAATGAAGGATTATGTCATAATGAGTCTGCCCGCGGAGTCGCTTCAGTTCTTGTCCTTTACTGCCAAAATACAGTTCTCATTTCCAACAAACAAAGTCCATCAGAGAGAAAGCACAGAGCCCCTTTAGAGCTGGAAAGTCCCGCGCATAATAATGAATGACTAACTCTGCTTTTGCCAAAGCGCTCCGGCACTTTCCATGGCAGGGGTCAGCGCAGGGATTCGGGGGGGGGGGCTGATCCTTATCTAAGCTTCTGCAGCAAAATTAGACCGCGCTGCAGCCTTATTAAAGAAATGTTTGTTCCCCCATCAATGAAATGAAAAGGGAGCGCTTCAATGCGGTTTTGCAAATCACAGCAATAAACTGCTCGAGTTAACTGCTTTATTACAAATATTTAATTATTCTCTATGTTAAAGACCCCTGCATTTGTAAACGCAAAATTAATAGTATACTCAATAACCTACTTGGATTTGCATGTGCCTGAGAGGATATTTTATCAGACGGACCGACACTAGTAGCCTTCATGTTGAAAATGTGGGAAAAAAAAATATAAAAGAAAAAACTTAATTCACTCATCTGCAGAAACTACTTCAGCTCCACGAACATGAATGCTAAAAACAAAACAGGATTTTTTCCTGAAGAAAATATTTAAATATTTCTTAATATTTAGATAAAAGCTCCCTATTCTCAATAGATAATGCATGAGCAGAATTTATATACACAACACAGTTGGTCGTACTACGCCCAGCTATTGCAGTAATTATCTGTCTGGTAAAGAAGTCATTTTTCTCTATTAAAGTTTTAGCTGCTAAACTCTTAATGGCTGAATTTAACTTCTGCCGAACAAAAACTGTCAACGCAAGCCGCTTTTCTTTAAAACATTTAAAGCAATGTGGAAGGCTCTTTTTTTGATATACAGTGGTGATTTAAATAATTAATTAGAAGTCAGGTAACACTGAGAAAAAAATAAGTGAAAAAACTATTCACCGAAAAGAGGTCAAAACCAAATTTGATTTGTGTTTTAGGCTCACTACAGCAAAACAATAAAAAAAAAAAAAAAGCTAAAGAAAGTCACACCTGATCCAAGCTAAATTTCAAATCGAGTGTAACCAGAGAGCGTATTAGGATTGAAAAGCAGAATACTAATCTCTAAAATTAGAAAATTGATCAACTGGGATATGCATCAGAGAGATTCATCAAAGCCTTGCACCAGCCTATCTCCATTTACTGTTTAGATCCAGCTAATCTACATCATTAAATTGACCATTCAGTAACCGAAAATCTGCCATGTAGGTCCCGACTTTTCATAGAGGCTTTTAAATATGTATTCGGTAACTACAAAGTGCTGAATATATTTTCAGTCTTTTTATACTAAGATTTACAACTAATGACCTTAAGCGATGTCATGCATGTAAAACAAAATTATGAGACCACCCTGGTTTGAGCAGAATTAAGGTATAGAATCATACTTCATTCTCATTCAAATTTAGTAGGCTAGAACAAAAAAAATAAAAAAAATGAAAAAAATCCATAGTAATATAGCTAAACCTATTTCATAGTTTTACTTTGTAAAACATGCCTCTTCACTTGTATTTTGCTATTACAGGCTCACTATAAGTAGACAATTATCTAAGCTTAATGCCAGGAATGATAATGCACTGAGCCCGTGCAAAATCCTCGTGGAACATCCCCTGGAGCCCGCGGGGACGAAGCAGTTCCCCGGAGCTCCTTGGGGCACCGACCCCTTGGAAAATTTGGCTGCCCCCCAAACGCCCAACATTGAGGGAAACGGTGGGTTTTAGCCCCATTCCGAGCCCGGCGCGAGCGAGGATGACTCCGCCGGCGACCTGCCTCCCCGTCCCCGCGCGCTCGGCGGGCCACTTTCTGTCCCACCAACTTGCCATGAAAGGAGGCCCTTTTAGTCCCCGGCGGCGGCTGGCACAGTGCCCCTTTCACGGCCCGGACCAACCGTCATCTTGGATGTAACAAATTAGTACATTCTCAGAATAATAATAAGCAGGGACATGAAAACACTATTGTTTTTTTACTTGGAAATGAAGCGACTACGTTCGAGCCGGGTGACTTTTTCAGCCCAGCGCCGCAGGCAAAAATAAATCTTATAGAAAGAGCGGGCAATTAGGGGAGGGATGAGGGGACGGGGTTTTTTTTGCTGCGGGTTCAGAAGTGAAAGAGCTGCTTCTCGGGCTGCCTGGGGAATAGACTGTAAAATAAAATTTGGAATATCAGACAATCGGTTCCTTTGAGTAAGAATTGCTGGAGGGTTTTGCTACTCGATCTACGGCTGACAGAGAATTCCTTCGCCTGTAAAGTACAGAAATGCTTAAGTAAAGCCCTGTTAGTATGACAAGGAAATATTTTACAAAATACATTGAAAACATTAAATACAGAGTAACGCAAGAGCTAGACTCCGGCTAAGAAGTCTGATTGCGTATTTCCCAACTGTAAAACCCAAACTTAGTTAACGTGAAATACATCTTTAACTACAAATAAATATTTCGAAAGCATTGCTTACTTGCCTTTTTATCTGGGCACTGTGGTTTTAATAAAAATACATATTTTCCTCGGGCTGTGCACATTTCAGTGCACATCAGATCTTTTAAAAAGGGTATCACAGAACACGTTTTACAATGCCATTTTTTTAAACTGCTGAGGAAAGTAAATTCCCACCATTGTTCCCAGCACTCGAGCACAGACGTCCTGGGCCAAGTTCTCTGAGAAGTGCAGATAATTAAAACTTTCCTGTACCATCGGCCAATACAGGAACCGCTTTCTTGCCAAACTGTGATATGGAACATTAACAGGGATTTGAATAACAAGTGCAGCCTTTACTCTGTAACTCCTCAGCAGCAGATAAGACTAAATTAGTGTGAAGTGCTGACAAGTATGAAAGATTAAAACAAATATTGCTTGTAAATATGCTAAATATATTTCCATTTTAGGACACGTTGAGGCTGTGAAGCAAGAAATCCAATATGTATCATGTATATTTAAAAAATACCGAGTTTGAGGCAGTTTAAATAATTCAAGGTATTTTATGTAAAAATGTAACAGTTTTACTAAACTTTCTGGTTCAAATGAGTCCAAGAATATCTCATTATAAATGGAGACAGTCCTGAAAAAGCAATCAAGCATGACTAAAAAGATCACTCTTTTACACAAAAAAATAGCCTTCTTATTTTACCCTTTGTTGGAAAGACATTTGGCCAGCCACAGGGGAAATACATAATCTACTTTTATATTCAAATAATATATTTCAAAATTCTATGCATACGAGGACCTTAAAACAATTCTGGGTGGAATATATAAGACATGGGTTTATGTGATCCTAATAACTGAATTGCTGACACGGGCTGACAATTACTTGCGGGGGTTTATTTGTTTGTTTCTGTTCCTCTAAAGCGCATGTACAAGTATTTTGCCTGTTAGTTATTCCTGATGTGACTGTGAAGGAAAATACCAACGGAAAGACATTGAAATAAAATATGTAGGGAGATCCTGGCTAGAAAAATTAGAAGTATTATGCACGAGGAGCACGCACCTTCTCAGGGGGACGGTGATTATTGCAGCTACCTTAATTCTGAAGTTTAATTATGATCAAAAGAAACATTCCGCCACAAATGCCACATACGAAAAGTACATCGTTTTATTTAAAATATACAAACCTCACTGTTAGCAAGGATATTCTTTTATTTCTTCATGTTCATATAAGATATTCAAATAAAGAGTACGGATGGCGCTTTGCTTTCAGAATGTGTAGGACTAATGAATCAATATTTTTATTTTTAAGGATAGTAATGTGTCAGCGGTTCTGGAGGAAAATTGCTTTTCAAGGCAACACTGGCAGGGTAAGAGTCAGGGAGGAGAGATGCAATTGATGTTTTTCACTTTACTTTAAACAAGACGACGGTTATTCAGTTTCTCAATACACAGGATTATGAAGATCAGAGTGCTATACACCCCAGAAGAGGAAAAGCTTAGAGCAATTATAGTTCCCTTCTAAGCGCTGGAGCACTCGCTGTTGGTTTGCAACAAATAAGCAGTCGCCACACATCTCTCCTGCTTCAGAACTGCCCGAGCCTCCTGCTCCTAAAACTCAGAAAATAGGGAAAAAAAAAAAAAAAAAAAAAAAAAAAAAGAGCAGGGAATTCAATGAATGGAACAGCACTATTTCACAGCCCTGAATTTTATCACTCGGGAAGAGCTGAAGTTTTCCTGTGTGAGCTGGGTGAGATCCCCTCTCCTGCCGTTCCCGGGCTCCGGGGGGGGTCACAAGGCCAGGGCGATGGGGGGGAACACCAGGGTCTGGCATGTTCTCAGCCTCCTCCGGGTCCTGCCAACCTCTACAGCAGGGCAGGGGGACAAACTGCACCAACTCTACCTTTCGCTACAAAGAACCCAATTCAGAGAAAAAGAATCATCTCATCCCCTTTACGGCGACTGCGCACTTCACAAAATAACGTTCTAAATGGTTCATTCATTCCCAGGAAAGAGCCTCCTCAAGCTCCCTGGTCCTTGTTGGATCTGATGAACCTCAGCCAAAGCCCAGCGAGGGCGAGGGAGGAACTTGGGTTGACTTCAGCTCTTGGGCTTGTCTCCTTCACGAATGTTTCACCCTTCAAAACCAAAAACTGTGCGATGAACACCTGACATCCTACCATGCTGCAGCGTTGGACATAAAAACCATCCCTAAGGTTTGAACACTTGAGTTCAAGTCGCACGTGGCAGCGCTGGCCGGATTGACAGGTCAGCACGAGGAGAAGTTGATTGAAAACGGTTCTTCTTCGACATTCTGCAATTAAGTAGGACTTTTAAAATAGCGTTCTACTGGTTTCGGAAGACACCAGCTTTGTGTGGATCATCCTTATACGGACAAAGTGCCGTATTTACCGTTTGTTCTTTCTCTACTCGTGTATCCGACAAGCACAAAAAATGTCTCCCAGACACTCCTAAAAAAGCCAAGTGACAGAGCCGTACGTCCCCAGCAGTTAATAGCACAGGCAGCTAATTAATTATGTACTTATGTGTGCAACCAGCTATTCATGCAAATTACACAAGCAGTTGAGCGCACACTTGGTGCACCCAAATGCTTAATTGCCCGACGTGCTAAAAGTCTTACCCAAAGTAAAAAAAAAAAAGTCAGGTCTAACAATTACGTTGAGTTTTTATACCCTCGGGACCTATAGATGCGATTCCGATTCCGCCTCTCGGGCGCGAATGCCGTGCCCACGGGCCATACATACGACAAGCAAACTTTGACGTTATTCCACATAAACAACACGCAAGAAACAAGTTTTTATAGAAAACCGGGCAAAACTGATTTTTATTATTATCAAAGGAAAGCTATTCCGAAATTTTAAGTCGAAAGTACCCATTTGAAGGTGCAAAAAAGACGCGAGGGGAAGGAAAATTAAAACATATTTCTTAGGTAACACCAAGGCTCTTTGCTGCTCTTTCCCTCGTACGTAAAAAGTGCAATAAAAAGGTGCTGGGTGAAACCCTGCATAATTTTGCTCGGATCGTGCCATCAATTTTTCAAAGGGTTAAGGGGAAAAGCTGCTCCTTGTGCCCCCTCCTGGCTGTGGCCCCACCGCAGCCCGGACCCCGGGGCGCGGGCTCAAACCATCCCCTGCCCGCTCTTTGTTGAGCATCACTACTTTAAACGCACTCGCAATAACGTGAAACCAAATTATTTTCAGGCCAAATATTAGGATCTTCAAGGTTTCAAAAGGAATCTATTAAAATAAAGATAACTGGAACTTTTCATTGAAAGATCTACAAAAGTTTGAAAAATTTAAAAGGAGGCTGTTTTCTCTTGAATCATGTTAATAGTTACATTCAATGCCAGAATCATGTTAATAGCTAGATTCAATGCCAGATACATTGTTAAATCTGTCCCAACTCTACCTCATGCCTACAAAAGAAAAGAAAAAAGCTTCCTTTATTATTAATAAAACCAGGGTTTGGAAGCACGATCTGAGGTGGACATCTAAGCATCCCTAGAGAGCAGTGTAATTCTAATATCGTAGGTAATTTGGGGGGCAATGGCTTAAGGCCAATTAGAATTACATCCTCGTTTTTTGTAATGATTGTAGGCTTGATGTTTGAGATGTGATAGTTGCATATGAATATGTCAACTTCACACGCAGAGCTTGTGTTTCCATCCTTATCTTTTAAATAGAGGAGGTAAATCTGAATCAAAGGCAGGATATTTTATGACCACTTTGAGCACGAATATCTTATCTCTTATCATATAGATAACAAGAACTTAAAAATTCCCCAGAAAGTCAGAAACAAGGTAAGTCTTTCCTTACGACAGGGAAGTGAATACTCAGTATCCAGAACCTGAGACAGAAGAAAGCTGTGGAATTCAGGAAAAGAAGAGCGTGTGAAGTAAAATCCCAAGAGGCTATGAAAAGGAAGGGAGCTGTGTACATCTTCATATGGAATTTAGGAATTATTATCTCATTTTTTCCTCAAGATCCACAAAAGAAAACCTATTTCCACCTGTGTTAACCAAAGGACCCAAGTTCAACCAAGTGTGTTTGATCCAAATTATTTAATTTGAACTTTAACTATAATTTTATCCTGAGATTTTTCTGAGTACCAAGGTCTAGATCTAAAGGTAGAGAAATTCTGCTGCTTGGTTTTGACATTAAGGAATACTTGGATTCCTTCAAATTTGCCAATCAGATGTAACTGCTGCAACGTTTGAGGACTTTGTCTGCATGGGTTTTATTAGAAAACGTTTAATTTTGAACCTTCCTGACAACCAAATTTTGTCTTCCCCTCATCCCATGAGGTGCCAGGGAAACAAGTACCAGCTCACCACTAGGAGCAGAAGGAGAAACCCCAATCTTTCCACACCAAAAGAGAGTCCGCCTCAGTTCTAGCATCAAGGGTCCAGAACTGCAGCCCTATGAACAAAGCATCGTGAGAGAGGAAAAGGTCGAGGTATTTGCTGCAAAGTTTAGAGGCGAGAACTTTACTTCCATTCTAGATTAAAATGCATCAGGCAACTGAAGATAGATATTAGAGAGGTAACCTCCAGAAAAGCTATTAAATAACAACGAAATTAAGTGATAATTTAAAGAAAATGAAATATATAAAGTATGGAAATGCACTCTTCTCACATACCAAGTGAGCACCGATTTCCACTGGTACAAAACTATGTGTTTCTTATTTCAGCAGCTCTATATGGGCTATTCTTGACTATGCTGATATCAGTGGGATTTCTCCCTTATAATTGTTATATTTCTCTTAATATCAGTAAAGCTGGACGGAACTGAAATAGAGATGACTCACTCAGACCTCTAACCTTGCCCACCGTGTCTTTACAGACAGGTCCTGGCCTCCATGCCTGGTTCCAGCAGACTTGGAGGCTTTTGATTTACAAATAAGTTTGCCCAGTCCCCAAGGAATTCTTCTTGCTCTGACCCTGAAGGCATCCCTGGGTGCTGCGTGCTCCTTCCTCCACCTCAGCCCCCGCGCGAGCTGCAGGATTCCAGTTCTACACTGGTCACCTTTGCTGTCCCCTCATGCAAACCTTGGGGTCTCCTACTCCTTGAGCAGGACCTGCAGCTCCCAAGGGAAAGAGCTGCCCATCATCCCTCCCATGGGATTCGCCTCACCCCATCCATCCCCTGAAGGTCTATCACAACTTTCAACACTCCTCGTCACCTTCATATTTCATTCAGCAGAAAAAGCGATCCGCTAAAACACAAAACCAAACCAACTACTAAATGCTCTAACTTCATATTTTTCAACATATTTGGATTTTCCACCTTAAGAAATTTTTCTCTTTTTAAAAAAATGGTATAGTTACATTTAATTCTGAAAAAGCATTAAATATCCCAGATGATGTACAACTTCTGTAATCACTAAGTGAACAACAACTTATTTGCTCTGCTCTATCCCAAACCATAGCTCCAACTGATTGAGGTACAGGGAAAGAACAAAATTGTAAAAACAAACACAAAAATTACAAAAGTACTATTTTTCTCCATCGATCTACTAGTTGAGGATGAAATTCTAAACTGAAATCGCACACTTCCTCACTGGAAAGCCATTCCCACCCCAAGCATTTCACTCAAAGTTTGGCACTACAAAGAAGTTGAAAGCAATAGAGTTTATGGGGGCAGGTGATGACCTGTGTTAAAGAAGTCTTAAAAAAAGAGAGAGTTTCAGAAAAGAAGAGCAAAGAGCAGCACTTTCTCCTCAATTAACGCCTGAGGGGACAGCGTTGGTTCCTGACAGAAAGGTGAGGAAACAGTCTGGATTCACTGAGTCACCAAACCCTGCCCCGTCACTGGTCTTAGTGGAAGGAGCTGGTTTTGAGACCCCGTTTTTGGCAACGGCTGAGAGCAGTTGGGCTGCTCCCTCCCTGGTACCCCCCGTTCGTGTGCCCTTAACACAAAGGCCACCACGTGCAACTCAAACGTTGCCACTTATTTCAGCGGGTGCTTGAGCAAATCTCACACCTTGGAGCAGCAAGACATCAGAAGGAAGACCACCATCTTTCCCCTCTGCTTAGTTTTTCTTTAAGAAATAAGGCAAAGAAGTTGGATATAACACCGCTGCTGCCAACTTTACGTTGTCTGGTAATTCCTCTCTCAAATTTCAGAAAAAACACTCTCTGGCACCGAGCATCGCGTAGGGTTACAGAAGGTCTTACAGAAGGTCTTACAGAAGGTCTAAGAGCCTGCACATCATCTCGTGTGTCCCTCCAGGGAAAAATCAATCTGCAACTGGATTCGCCTTTTTTATTTTACAGTAGGCTGTTGGGACATTTCCCCCGTTCTTCCTAATTTAGAAACATAAAGCCAAAATGCCCTCAAAAATCGCGTCTGCTCCTACGTACTGAGACAATGTTTAATGTATTTCCACTACAGAGCAGGAAAGAATTGATTTTCAAAAACCTTATTTGTGGGGATGAGCAATCAGTGAGACTTCAGGCCGATGCAGAGGTATTTGCAAAACATATTTACAAGGAGAAATGGTTTTGGTCATTTCTGCCCTGAATTTCTCCGAATTTCTCCAGTGTTAATATATTATCAGCTTTTTGGTTAAAGACATTGCTGAAAAAATAACATATAGCGACTAATTTTTTTTTTATTTTTTAGGATAAACACACAGAGAGCAGCTTAACCATCTAGTCCTCCACTATGTGGATGTGCAATCACATTTCTAATAAAAACCTAAGAAAATGCTAGTAGCACTTTTCTGGGTTTGTACACTGCAGGTAACATTGCGATAAACTGACCTGGAGCATGAATATTTTTTCTTTAAAAAAAACCCCAAACAAACTCACTTTGTGTTGCCTGTGCTGACTCATCCAGGTGACGTGACATATTCTCCATGTCAGCTGCATACCTTTTTAAAAATAAACAAAGCAAAAAATTAATGGACTGCCTCCTCGCCATAACGCCTGGTACTTGCTTCATGTCTCTCTCAGAAGGATCTCAAAGCAACAGATTATAATTACATTTACACCTCATCCTTCCTAAGAAGCAGAGAAATTGGAGCAGCAGATGCTCAGCAACCTCGGGGGAAAAAAATCTCTTTGCGGGTTACTTACAGAAAGCAGGGATAAAAACATAAAGTTTGACCCTCTCTTTCCTTTTCTAACACGGCAGCTACAGAGCCTTCTGATGAAGGAAGAAGGAATGTTCACATTTCTCACAAATTTAGGATTTCCTCACATATTAGTGTTAGTTGGGAAAATCTTATTTCTTAACCCTTACATTATGGATAATTAAGTCTTCTTTTCCTCCTCCCTAATTTTCCATCAGCAACACCCATTTAGTAACAGATAATTCTGTGCCTTTCTTCTTTTGACTACCATTGCAACGCTGAAGAGAATGAGTGAGGGGAGGAGTGAAGCAGAAAGAGTGGGGAATGAAAAGGGAGGGTTTGCATGGGGGGAGAAAGAGATGAAGAACAAGCAGAGGTCAAAGCAAAGAAGAGAGAAAATAGGAGAAAAATAAAAGAATAAGAAAGGATGAGAAGCAGAGGAGAGGCTTACATACTTCTGGGAGACTTCAAAATGTTCTGGAGAGGGGACTTGTACATCCCTGAATCTTTCCGTTTGTCCATCCCACCACCCATCCTTCACAGCAGCCATCTCCAGGGGGCCAAGGGAGCTTTAGGATGGGAATATTTTGCTCTTTTCAACTCCTCTGTGGAGAGTTTCAGTCCCAGATATGGCCTGGGCCACCCTTCTCTGCTAGAAGTGACTACGGGCACTCTGCAAAGATTACAATTTCATTTTTATTTTTATTTTTTTTACCAAATGAGGTAATGGCCCAAGCCAAAAAAGAAAAATCATCTTACTGACGTAAACTACTAAGAAATTAGGGGAAAAAAGGGATGGACAAGAATCAAGGGCTAAAACATTTCTGTTCTTGGGTTTGTCACTCCCCAACTGAAGCATTAGGGAAAATATTTCAAGAGAGTCACGCAATCTTCAGTCTTATTTATACAAATTGACAAAAATCCCATCCAGTCAACAGCTCTACATCAGTTTATTCTAATTAAAAAAAAAAATAATCTAATCTTTTGTGCCTGATTTGATGGCTGTTGGCCATCTCGCGAAGTTGAACGCCTCTGAAAACCAGGCAGCGAGTATCTCGTAGCAGACTCGCAAGATCAATGGACATTGGAAAAGCTGCTCTGTTATTCAATGCTGATGGAGGTACCACTGCACGGTATCAATCAAGGATCCTACATTTGTCTAACAAAAAAATCCCCCCTAACCAAAAATAGAGGATATTTCTATAATACCCCATTGATTGTTTTCTCCTGGTCCTTAGAAGCACAAATACAAGTAGGGGTGTTGGAACTCATCTTCAAAGAGGTTCAAAAATGTGTGTTACTGACGTATATTTTGGTTTGTGCACCGTGGAAATATACTGATGTATATTTGGTTTGTGATGTATATTTTGTTCTGCACGGCTCTCATCGCCCCATCTGTAAAAGACTGCCATATAAGTTGAAGGCTATTTAGGATGGAACCTGGTGTGCCCAAAATCAAAGTCCCAAGCCCCTGGAGAACAGTGCATGCTCCCAGGAGGAGATGGTGATCAGTACCCTCTATAGGCATATCCTTCCGTTTCAAAATGGAAATAGAAAGCCCTCATATTTAGATGGGCCACTGCTTCTGTTCAAAGTTCAGAACTTAATGTTTTGGGGTAACCTACAGGTCCCACCATCTATATACATGTAAATTAAAACATTTATATAAACTAAACTAAAACCAAGCTCCTTTACAGCCCTCAAGTTTTGTGTTGTTCAACGTAGGGTATCTCTTGCCAGCAAAAACCAGTCTATCCTTGAACTACCAAGGCAATTCAGGCCACGTAGCAGGATCCCAGCCCATTTTTCTTGTGATCCCTGAGCAGTTCAACCTTTTGTTTCAACATCTTTAATCAAATTGCTGTTTTCTCTGCTGGGAACCAGCAACCATCTCCTCCCTCTCCGTGGCCAGGAGGAATAGATACAGGTTTAAAGTCCTGCTTCAGCACATGAGGCACCATTAAGCTGGACAACTCTCCATCTGCAGAGCTCAACGAACACACGATGAATACTTTGCATATCTGAGCTTCTAATGTTTCCTTCAAAGTCTACTGTAAACCAAATAACAAAACCACAAAATAAATACAATGAAACTAAAGGAATGCCTAACTAATTTTTTTTTTTGTTTCCAAAACTCTTCAGGGCCCAAATTTATGCTTGAACAATCAAAAGACTTACTTTTAAAAGCAAGTCAACAAATAGCTTTCTTTTACTGTTTCAGATACAAAGTTATCTGTAAAAAAAATAAATAAAATCACAGCACTTAAAAAATAAAAGTCATACTTACAGGCTTTTTTTTTTCTTGGAAAAGGGGAATTAAACTATTAAAGGACACCTTGTTAAGTAATTATATAGCAACATCACTGTGCAATTAAATAGCCATCAGTCCCTGCAGCTGAGAAATTTCAGGTAATTATTCAAAGATAATTTAATAGGAGAATTACTGTATTCAAGAAAGCATTAGCTAGTAATCTACCTCAATTAAAGCAGCCAATTAATTTCAGCACCTTGATAATAGTTGCCTTTTGCAAAACTATCCTCCCCTACACACACACACACAAATCCTGTATTTCAAAATAATAACACAAAAAGCGAATTTGGTGCATTTTAGCTTCCATAAACAACAATTCCCTCCCAGAGAATTTGGGATGTTTTTATTGTACATTATGTTATCAGTATGGATTACTTTTACTGGTTTAGTTCAACTTCACTTTTACCGTGGCTACGCACGTACCCACGTGTTTTTGAGCTGAGTTAGAACAATGAGGGGTATGGATGAAATCGGTATAAAAGGAACAAACGTTTCTCTGTTCATACCTAAACAGAACACAAAAAGCTGCATAATCACTGAAAAAGTGTCTCTTTGTGACAATAGGTCTTCAGGGAATGGTGGGACTCCCAGCCTGGTTGTGCCACCGTAGGTACAGGGAATACAACGGGGAATATCAACAACTTCTACGCCTTGCAACTTCATCCTCTTGAGTTTGGGCTCCTTCAACTGAGGTATCAACAAAAATACCAGGCACGGGGAGGACAATTTTCAGAAAGACACAAAATGCAGTTTGGCATCCAGCACTTTGACGGAACCGGTGGTTGTTGAGGTCCTAGATTCCTCGTGCTTATTTAAAAATCAAAATGGGTAACAATCAAGAAATAGTTCCTTTAAAAAAAATAAATATCCTGTCATGCAGATGTTCACTGATCTAATTACCATTTTCTGCCTCAACCAGAGTTGTATTATGTTTTCTTTCATTTCCTATTTAATTTGTCTTTAAATAGAAAATAAATGATGGTGGTAAATAAAAGAACTTCTATGTGATTCTGTTCCTATATTCCTTGAATATACTGGGGGTTCTCTTCCCTCCCCCTCAGACCACGGCGCCGTGTTGATGGTAGACTGAATAAGCATCCTTTTATCTAAGCCTTGAAAATATGCATAAACAAACACAAAACCCAATCCTGGCAAGACTGAATCCTGATTCATTTCAGAAAAATACAGAACTGTAGAGGTGTTCAGTGAATTTATCCACTCTCTTTCACAGGACGGAACAAAACATAGATGTAAAAACCTCCAACCTCCAGATGTGGAATAATCCTAATACCTCCGAGCTATTGATTGCTAATAAAATCTGTGATAAACATATACAGTAGTGCTTTTGCTGAAATCAGGCTGCGTTGTAATTTAAGCTGGTACTAGTTAAATAGCTGAAAGTCACATAAAATCTTTTAGAGCGAGGCCCCTGCCCCGAGTCTTTGTTTTGTTTCAATTTTTATGTCAACAGGTTCCTGGTATTTCCCTTCTCGACTCCCCGGTTGTGAAGGAGTTTCCATTTAATTCCAGGGTACTCAGCAGCACCCGCTTCATTAACCCTGTCCCAGAATTTGGAGAGTTCAAGGTTTCCTTGTCCAATGTGCAAGTATTTTTAGCTCATCATAAACCCCAATATTTTTCTATGAAATAAGCATTACAGAACATTACAGCTTCAAACAGTACCAGAACTCCTTCAAACTCATTACAGATTCAAATGAGTCTAATAAATCCCTAAACTTAATAATCAGCTTTTCATTACCTCTGAGTATCCTTTTTAAGGCAATGGAGAAAGAAAAACCAACACCACAAAGAGATCCATTATATATCTCTGTCTCAAAACCTGTGTATCTCTCTCCATGCCAATACTCAACAAGATACTTCGGCACATATCTGGCTTAAATCGCATCGATTAAAACGGGATTAATCATCTATCTAAAGCCAGGCTCATCCTTAAGTATCTTTTCTTATAAGAAAACAAAGATAGGTATTTCACTGACCAGTGGTTTTCTCACCTCCTCATCTAGCCCCAAGGAGAAGACATGTATTAGACGGCATCGGCTCAGGCTCTTAAGCCTTTGCAGGTGGTTGTGATCCCTGTGATGGAAAAAAAAATAAAAAAATAAAAAAATAAAAAAATCTCATTTTTCTTCACTGTTGTGAAGAGGGATGAGAAAGAATATAGCACCGCAGAGATTAGGTAAGAGCCCTGAAAGGCTCGCGGTGCAGCCTGTGGCAGCCATGAGCTGAACAGAGGGGATTTGGGGACTCCCGCTCCTCTTCTCCTCTTTCTGATACAACATACAATGAAACTTCATACCAAGCTAAACAAATAAATACAAAAACTACTATATATTGATAGGATTAGAATCAGAACTTATCAGGAAGCTGCATTGTAAATTATACAACCAAAATAGGTAATGGACAACATTTACCATTGAGAGTTACAATTCTCTTGGCATCCAGAGTCAAATTATATGGGTATTAATCCCCCGATCACAAGTTTACTCTCTGAACAACATAATCCAAGTGATTAGAGAAAGTAGAGATTCATCCAAAACAACCACAAGATACCTAAAGGATTTAATTTGCTCCATCGCAGTGCCACTTGCTGTTCTAATTATAATTTCATCTGGAGTCACCTGTAATTTTCTTTTAGTGCCAAAAAAATTGTAGATTTTGTTTTCTTAACATTTCGTAGGAGTCTGCTATTAATCAGTCATTTTTCAACATGTAGAAAATTGTGCTAGGGATTTAGTACACATTTTAATAATGGACCATCCATAGCAGCATTATCTGCATAAAACAGTCGGTAATTGATTAATAAAATATTAAATAATTTTACTGTTAATAGGGGCCCCCCTGAGAAGCTTCATCGTCATCAGTCAAGAGGCCAAATTTCATAGTCAGAAAACCCCTAACACCAAGCATCACCAAGCAGAAAACAACCCTTTTCCGAGTTACAAACTCAAAGGTTGAGATGCATCCTCTACAACTTCCCACCTTCTTAGGTTTAAGACACTCACAGGCTGCTTGCAATTAGAGCTGCACCCAAAAAAATGATAGTTAATGAATAAATGAGCTACTGTAAACACTATCATCCTTACTGAAAAAGTTTAAATTAGCTCTCAAACGTTTTCCAAACTATGATTTGAAGAACTAAATACGTTTATGATCTGGAAACAGCCTTCTCTAATATCTAAATGAGGAAAAAAAAAACATAACCAAAAGAATAGTAGTCCATACAGACAAGTACTGCCTGAAAGTAGAAGTCTTCACGGCAGCGGTCACCCATATGTGGTTGTGAAAGCTTTCTGCCTTGTATCCCCCTCTTTAAAAAAAAAAAAAAAATCAAAAATTTTTTGCAGAAACTAAGATTGTTACATTTAAAGACGAGGATAGAAGGATTATTTTATGTAAAATGTGGTTTGCTGCAGAGAAATAGGGAAATTGCAAATAGGGAAAACAAGTTGAGTTTAAATTTCTCGCTGAAGCAGCCCAGTATCACCAGACTCTGACTGGGAGATGGTTCCCTGCTAACTCCACAGGAGGGAACGCCATCTAATTCTGTACCAAAACCCAAATTCTACAGGGGGAAAATTCACATTTTTAAAAATCTTACCTGAATCCTGATTCATCTCACAACATTGGGGGGGGGGTGTTTATATTATTCTTGTTATTGTCGCTATGAGACGTTAGTCATACAGTAAGAAAATCAAATCCACTACGTTCCATCAACACAGAATTATAAAGTGAGTAAAATTCAACTTAAAACAATAACTCCAGGAAAAAGAATTGTCTCCTGTGATTAGTTGATAATCATCTTAATCTGCTATCAAATAAATAACATCTTATGCTGAATCAGAAATGGGACGTCAACCATTTTATAAGCTATTGTCTCTGTGGATCTTGGAATACTGGTTTTAAGAAGCACCGAGCAGAAATGAACAACAGAAAACGCTTTGCCAAGTTATCAAAAACACTTACATTAAAAAAGCCCTATAAAATCTAATCCTGACATCAGTAGGTTACAACTTTGCATGTCCCCAGGGCACTAAAATAATACTCTTTAGAACAGCAGGTAGACTATTTTAGACTTCAGCTTTCTAGTTCTAACAAGGCTTTTTAAATTTTTTTTTTTTCTCTCTAGGAATTAAGGATGCTAATCACAATCTCCAAATGTGCATTGCCGGGTTGCAAAAATATTAGACCCCAAACTGACATGGCAGCAATGTATTATGCTGCTATGAAGGAGTCCTAAATAGGAGGAAAACTCAAGATTCCAAGGCTTGCCATCACAAAGGTCAACATAATTGGCCACATACAGCAAAATCAAGCCCCACGGCTTCCCCTCGCCCAGCCGACTGCCAAGGAAACCCTGTCTTCCCACTGGGATAAATGAAGTCTAAAGGAGGAGGAGCAGGAGGTTTGGGAATTGGAGATGTAAAAATGTAAGGAACCCTAAAGATGCCATCAAAATGGATCCTTAAAGATCTCTTGTGAGGAATTAATGCTATTTAGTCTTAATTTATATTTTTCTTTTAAGGTATGAACTATTCCAGATGTGTGATGGGATGATATTTTTCAGTATCGATGCCTGAATTTTAATGCCTAAATGAGTAAAACATCTAATATTATTACTATGCATTTCAGTAAATGCTTTACTTATTTCCCTCTTTAAATAGATATTCTCCATATTAATAGTCCAGGGATCAAATGTATGGAAATAATCCTTATCCACTTATCAGACACGCGTGCAGGTTCCGGGTAGCTGGTGGAGGGCGCTGCACGTTCTGTGCCTGACTTCTTCCACACGGAAGAAAAATCTTATCACACCTGGATCCCGGCTTAACATCAGCCCTGTTGACTTGGAGATCCCATCCTTACTCAGGGCCTTCACAGGAGAAACCAGCTTTATTTTGCTTAAGAAGTTATTTGTGGCAACCACGTAATCCCGTCACGTGTAACACCAAGAAAATGGCCCTCATGATCCAACAAATTCCTTACAATTCTGTACTGATCAAGTTCTTACTTATTCTTTCCAGTGTAACTAGCTACAAACATAGATGTATTAAAAAAAAATAAAATCAAGCCAAAACCCCTGAAAAGCAAAAAGAAAAACACAGTATAAAGTGCCTTTCCTATCAGAGCAATTCCAGCAAAATCCAAATTTCACTTAATATATTTTCTAGTGTATTCCGGGGGCCAGGGATGGGGTGTAGAAAAGGCAGCAAGAGGGAGACGAAATAAAATTCTGAAAACTGAGAAAAGAAAAAATAAAGGAGTCTGAAAGGGACCAAATGTTTTCTGAGCAGTTTCATGAGGTGGCTAAAATTTGTCCAAATGAAAGATATGTACAGCAACCTTAAAAAAAAAAAAAATCCACCAAGCCAACAAACAATAAAACCCACCAAACAAGCGGTTAACGTTGTTTTACTGAAGTAGCAGCTTAAATTTCGGAACCCCCAATAAGCAACAAAGTCCCTCAAGCACACGCTGGCCAAGGCTCATGGGACGGGTCATAAACACTAATTGGCAATGAACAGCTCATGCCTCTCCTGCTTCAACTGTCTCCAAAGTCCTCATGAGTCTATTTCTGACAAAGCCATCTATATACGCTGCCAAAAATCTTCTGAAAATTAATGGAGAGCGATGACATAGTTCTTAAACTTCTACAAAGAAATCTTTACAAAGATTGATATTTTTACAGTGATAGAGATACTACTGTTATACATTAATTATAAGCACGGTGTAGCTAAAAGCAGAGCTGTAATATTGACTTTCTGGTGGGCTCCGATGGAGGTGACAAAGCCAGGAAAGCACTAAAACGGCTATGGATGAGACATTTGCTAGGAGACTCCTGTGTTGAGAAGAATTCCCTAAAAATTGGACAAGCAGACTGTTTGCTAGAGCAAAACCAACCAGGAAGTTATTAAAGGGTATATACATTTATATATTCTCTCTCTGTACATTTGAATATATCCATCCAAATAGAAAAGTACATCTTTTCCACAAAAACACATCGATCAGCCTTCTGAGAACCACGGAATAATGTGAAGTGACACAGGCCAGCGCTGCGTGACTGCGCGGTACATCCCCAGCCAGCACTTTGTCACTGAACCAACCAAAAACCTTATCCTGCTTATGCGACACGACGGCTCGTTGCCTGATACACAGCTGCACTAATAAAGACGTTCATTTTAGTAATAAGTTAATACACTTGTGGCCATTTCAGTTCTCCCTTGTTTGGTGCCCTAAGCAGTGTCCACGTGCGGGAAGACTGATGGGACCCAACGTCCTCTGAGCCAGCAGGACATCTCCAGTCCTTCCAGAACCCTCTCCACAGAGTTCCCAGGAAATTCCTGGGAATGCTGCAGCTCTGGGACGAGACGTGGTAAGGTAGGAACCATCTCAGGCTCCAAAGGACCAGTCTCTGACTGGGCTGGACTGGGACCTAAGTACGTATAACCCTGTCACTGCAAATGCCATGGCTGGGCTTAGCCGTGCCCCAGGGTACTAAATAAAACAGGAATATTTATGCTTTTCAAAGTATTGTGACCTCAACCCATCCATTCATTCAGCAAACACCTGGCTTTAATAAGTGAGACAGCAGCCCCATTCCACTCAATAAGGCTATTTCCCTCTTTTAAGGTAGGCGTATACTTAACTTGCACAATCAGGGCTTTTTTTCACCAAATATCATTTAAAGATTGAAAACAACTGTTTCTCTTTACTTTCCATTCTTCATAAGGAGCCAAATCCTGTGACGGCGATTCCATCCTTCACGTCTGTGAATTTCAGGATAGGGCAGATATTTGCAGCACTTTACTGAGGGCAGGCCATGAAATAACTTGGATTTTCTCAGACAGATTTGCGGAACGTGATATCAAACTTCCTCTCTTCACAGTGTAATACATGCACATATATAACATATTACGATATACTATATCAAAAATAGCCAAAATACCCAAAATATAAGCCAATACACTAGGCTGTATTGAAGGCATTTATTTATCACTTGGCTTTAGACTTGTTTCACCCCCAGTTAATTAAAGGTAAGCACTGAGGGTATAATGAGGTTGTGTTCTCGCTCTGGCACGGTTTAATC
>JAOTQQ010000052.1:1497847-1562646 GCA_026546715.1 Gallinago undulata
CAAAACCCAGAAAAACCACACAAAAAAAGCACCCACCAACTAAACCCCACACCCACAACCCCACACACAACACCCCACAAAACGTAAGCTGAGGGATGTCCTTCTGCACAGCTTCACTGGCAAATCCACCAGCTTCTGCAAGCAAATAGTTCTATAAGGAGCAGTTCATCTCAAATGTCACTTTTTTCCCCACCTAATTAGTAGGCAAACACTAACGACTACATCACGTACCTCACTATTGCCCTCTACTGAAGGAAATCAGTGCACTTCAGTGCACCACACCATCACCACCCAGCCATCCCTTCCATCCTACTCTGGGATTCCACCAAAAGCAGCCAGGAAAGTCCTCTCCCAAAGCTGCCTGCAGCCGGCATTTCTGATGACTAAAGCCCATGTCATGGTCTCCTGCACTGAAATTGGATGTTGTTAAACAAAAGGAAATTTCCTTCTGCCTCATCAGTTTGGATCATCGTTGGCCTTTTCCAGTTAGGACTTTTTCCTGTTGATTTCAGCAGTGCCAGTTTTCCCTCTTTGTCTCAAAATATTTAGATTCAGAGTCCAAATTAGCAACCAAGAACTCTGTACAATGACCTGTTCCATGTAGGATAGATAAAGTGAAGGCAATGTACAACAGCTCTCTCACTTTTATAACCCAGTGAAAACTTTTGCAAGTGGGAAAATCATCAACTTCAATAGGTTTTATAATCTCTAAAAGAAATAAAAAGAAATTACCTATACTTTACTTAATGTATTAGTCATAATTATTTGTGCTTCTACAGAAGTAGACGAGCTTGGACAAAAATACCATCCAACATTTATTTCACACCTGTAAATAGATGTTATAATTTAATTTCTATTTTAAAGCAGAATAAATTTAAAATTACTCCTTAAAAACATGGTTTTTTAGGTCTACATGGGTTTTCTATTTGTAAAACTGCCTCCTTAGGTCAAAGAGCAAAAATTAGTGAGGGTCCACAACATGCAGAGCTTTAAAAAATGTCACATTCTTTCATTTCCAGCATAAGAAATGGGCAACTTGTTCAGGGCAAATACTTGTTTGAACTGAGGATTTTATTATTAATCTCTGAAGACTGCTGAATTTAGGGTCACAGTAAGGGTTGATTAGGTACAAGGTGCACAAAGCTCTCCTCTGTCAATGCTATTGAAAGAAGCAAGTAATTTAGATTCAGAATTGGTCTTGGATTGAAGCTCACTCCATTACCGACCATTTTCAATTTCAGCTATACAATAAACATCAAGCTCAGCAAGGAAATTAGTACATTTGGTAATGTATTGGGAGAGATGGGTGGGTCTTTGACAAGATGACACTTATCACCAAAGCTTCAGTTAATGAAACCCTTGAGTGGTTTCTGCGTTTGACATATTTTGACATTTTTTGAAATCACATCCAGCGGGTTTTTTTACCCCACAATGTTCTTCTTTATGAGAAAAAAATCCATCTATCTTTAAAATGAGTAGTGAAGTACTGCAATATTATTGGAAAAAATTAAAGAGATGCTGACTGCATTGAAGGCAGGGGGGGAAGAGAATCTGACTTTCTTTAAATGCAGAAAATAGGGCAAAATGCATAGTATTTAAATCGAGGAGATGCCAATGCTAACGCGTTTCCAGAGGAGACCTTAGATTTCAACAGGCACGTTTGCCATTACTCTATTTGCCCTGAAAATACCATAAAATACCATAAAATACCATAAACCATACCAGTCACCAGCAGGACTGCGGGAAACGTTTAGACTCAAGTTGTTCACCTTTGTTTTTAACTTACCCCCCCCAAAAAAAATACCATAAAGCATCACAGAAGGTTTATCATTAATGAGATTAAACTATTAGTTTCTATTATAACCTGAAGCAGTGGAACAAAATTTCCTGGGTAACTTTCGCAACAGAATTGGTTTCTTTTTGTTTAGCATCCCGCTTTTAATTTTTCTTCAAGTTTGAAATAACGAGAGCAAACGAGAAGATAACAAGCTCTAAACCTTGAGCAAACCTACTGTATAAAAGACACAAAAATATGTGCAAAAATGAAAGAAAATTAGGAGGCAGAAAGGGAGAACGAACAATTGCTGGCCTAAAAGTAGCTGTCTCTAGCTGATGACCCAAAACCACCACAATAGCTCTCAGATCACTTTAAATGCCGCTTTGTAGCCATGTGGCACCTACAATGTAAGACCAGAATTAAAAAGGGTCAGGAGAGACAGAAGACTTAGAGATCACTAATTCTGAGCGGTTTGATATTTACTCTTTAGCTTTCCTGAAAGGCGAGGGAAATTATTATGGATTCATATATTTCAATCTCACACAGCTCTATTATTGTTCATTTTTTCATTCAGAGCCGCGAGAACAATTAAAACAAAAAATACAAAGCCATCTAAACAAGGACATTCCTGAACTCTACTAGACCTACAAGGCAACACTTACAGCTCCAGTTCCAAGCCGGGTGGTCCCTCCCAAAGACTTTTTTTTTTCCGCACAAGTGGGAGGTCACCTTGAAGATTTCAGGGACAGGGATTGTATTGTACAGGATACATACTCCTGAAGAGTTGCATTGTGTTGCAATGCAATTTTTATTTAAAACCTTGCCCTCCCATGACTCTGCTCTAAGCATTTCCCTTGCCTCCCTCAGTCAAAGTTTAAGGTGGCAGAGCAAGCACCATGTGTATTTCTGCCCTCTTGAAACCCTAAGGCGGGGATAATAGAAGATGATATCTTCTGAACCAAAGAAATCCTGTATCACAAAAGAGTTAATGATTATTTCTCTAGCTTTAGAGGATTTGTTTTGTTTAAACTGGAACTGTTTCCCACAATATTATGACCGAAATCTGCCACATCCTACCGAGCCTGAGCATCTTCCTGCCCTTCTTTCAGCTCACGCTTCAAGATGAGTTCAAGCTACTCGGGCTGCAAAATATCAGTATCACTATTGTTAAGTCCCAGCAGCACCCAGAAGATACACCACCACGCTTGGAGGGGCACCGTAGCCCACGTGCTTCTGCGATTCCAGAAAGTTCACTTGGAAGTAAATCATTAGATTTAACCCACATGTAAATGGGGGACCACCAAAAAGCTAGGATGAATCCCGGTGACAACTGAAGTAGTCCCAGGTCTGCATTTCAGCACTGGAAATGTTTAGATACAGATTCCCTAACTTGACCTGCTACTTTAATGCAACAGAGATAAGGAAGAAGAAGTAAGACGTCACACAGGTGGAGAGTTTTGTCTTATCTATTTTCAAATAATCAGGATAAAAGGAATCCAGAGTTCTACTGCATACCCAGAAAGACTGGAACTGAATAAATAGTTCACGCATCATCCTGGAATCTCAAAAGCAGAAGTACTTGGATCCACACATTTTATTCTAGAAAGTTTTAAAAATCAGATTTAATCTTTAAAATCACAGGATACGATCCCAATAAACAGAAGTGTTTAGCACAACGTGATGTGTCATTATTTTCTGACAATATTTACCAGAAACCTGGGTAGTTTCCATACTTCCAAGTGGCAGAAAACAGCCTGTGCTGGTAATAAAGACACCTGTCAGTATAACAGAGAGCAACCCACATACTGAACAATCCTAACTTGTTCAGTCAAGGAAGGTTTCATAGCAGGAAAACTCTTCTATAACCTCATTTCTAAAATGTTTTTTGATCTTGCCAAGACCTATCACAAACTCCAGTGACTGTATCAGATATCAGATCAAACCAAGCAAGTTAATCCCCTGCTTTAGTACATTTTTCTCCTAATACAGAGCCAAATTTTATTCAGTCAGTGCTCAGCCTTACATCTAGATCTTCAATTGCCATTGCCCAATGATAGAGAACATGAGGGACAGTGTTGGCTGGATTCAAATCAGTGACAACCTGTCACGGCACCTTCTCTTCTCTGTTTGCCAGCACTAGACCAGCTGAGCCAACTCACTTTCTTCTGATTTCCAAAACCCAAAGACTCCAGACCTGGAACTTCCAAAATGCTGGGAACACCCTTTTGTCCCCCCACTGCGGAGTGGGGAGAATATTTAAGGTGTTTTTCTGCAACTCCATTTCCTCTTTTCTTTTACAAATGGCCACATCTTCAGCAGACTTTCATCTGGGATGGATGTCTGATGGATTATCTCTAGCCATGCAACCTCTCTCCATCAAGGGGGATTTCTTTTTGGAGTCCCTCACACCTCGTACCACTGGTGGCCTCTCTGATCGAGATTTCTCCTGGCCTTTCCCCTTCCTGAGGGACTGATTATGCATCCACCATAGGTTCCTCCCTAACTGTCTTCCACAGCATGAACTTCTGTATCATTCTGCCTCCCTCTGCAGCCTGTCTTTTTCCACCATTAAAGAACATGCAACTGTAAGCAGTACTGAATAAATTATTTTCTTCATGTTTCTAGAAAAAAAATGTCGATTTTAATTTAAAAACTAAAAAAAAAAAAAGCTGACAGCTTTATAACAATTTTTTTAGAAAGAATGCAGCTGATATTTTCTGCAATATATCTCATTTTTCTGTGATTCCAGTTTTCTGTTCCACCCTTTCCTACATGGCTTTTTAAAAAAGACGTAGAGATGAAGTTGACTGGAGTACTTCATTATTTTTTTTTCCAGTTTAAAGCAGGTAGCCTGCTTAAGTCCCAGGCCAAACACCGGCTCTTTGTTCCTTTTGACCTGTCGGACCCGGATTAACAAATCTGTGACCCATGAAACAAGGTTCCATGAGTGCAGATAGGGGAAACCAATTGCAACCTCCTCTTTCAGTCCCCAGAGAAAAGGGGACATGGGGAAGACAACCCAAGATCTACAGAGCACCAAAATGGTTAGACAAAATCTGTAACAAAATTTTTATGTTCCTTTCCTTTGTTATCTGCTAGAAGCAGGTAAGAAGTGAATCTTCTTACTCAAAGCACCATCAGTTAAATACAAATTTACAAAGGTGTCTATAGGAATTGATTGGGGAAATGTGGTGTTAACTTAGGTTCTGATCACCAACAGGAAACAATCAATAAAATGTCTTATTTTATTATTACGTGTTTTTTTCCCTACTATTTCCCCAATCAACCTGCAACAGCCTAAAAGGTGCAGGTGGTTGCTGGGTGCTCCGAGGTTGTGCAGAGGCCGGGAACGGCTGGGAGCCAGCAACAGAAGATGGGAAAAATCAGGAGAGTCTCCTGGAGGTACCTCCAACTTCCCACACAACAAACTCTGTCACCTGAAGAACTCATTGAGCTCCTGACAATTACCAAAGCTTTAAGACAATGGACAACATGACCATATTTGACAGTACATGACAATAGTTGACAATATAACAGTTTCCCAAAGGTTTATGAGCAAGTAGCATTTTCTTTTAATATTTTCATGTTTTCTCAATGAATGTGGATTTTATAGCTCATAAAAAGCTCTTTCCAATCATGAGTTCACAGCGTCTATCCCTTTTCACCTGAATGTCTCTACAGTATCATCAAAAGCACTGAAAGCCACAAGGTTATAAACCATGCATTATAAGCACCTTCCATGAATCAATATAAAAACTGTACAAAATCTAAGCCAGGATTCATAAGATACAGGGTATCTACAGCACAGATAAACCCCCAAACAGAACATTTGAGCTAACTGAAAGCATAGAGATCTTCTATAGATATGAATATTTTGGTATGGCGGTAAAAAAAGACAATTTTCATCTACTCCGAAATCTTAGTCTTCTCAAAAACAACTTAGCAAAGAATAATGAGCAGATGACTCTTTTGAAAGACAGTATCCTTAGTTCAACTGCATAGACTTAGTGTCCACTGAATTTCGTAGTGCTCAAAGGTTTACTATAAAAGCTTTTCTCAGAAATAAGTTCAAGGTTGCCTTTTTCTCCCTACTTTAAACCATTCTTCGAACTCCAACTGGTATCTCTAATATCTCTTAATGCCTCCCCTTTGACACCTCCCCAAATGCATCATTTTTCTCAATCACTCTAATGAAAGACTTCTGACACCCTCATTCTCTCTCTGTTCATGATTCTACTTTGACTATAAGTTCTTCGGGTCAGGGTCTATCTTTTTCTTCTGTATTTGTACCTTATGTTATAATAAAAAGAGCCTGGACCAATAGCTAGGGCTTCAGACACTGAGATAATAAAAATACTAATACTTCTTATAACAGGTTTCAAGTTTCTGATAATGAAGTTTTGGCTTTTAGTAGCCACTGTGAGATCTCTCATCCTTGTGCTTTTTAAAACTGTTCCAAGAACATAACTTAGATTCAGAGCAACAGAACGCGTTACCACAGCTGGGCCTTGGATTCTCACATGGGTCAGAAATGGAAGATTACCTTAATTGGTCTGGTCAATTAGCACATATTTTATAGGTATGTCTGCTGACATGACAATTAGAGTGAAAAGACTAGAGAAGGAAACACAGACAGAGATACAGGTAAGTGACTTTGCTGTTTACAGCAATCACTAACTCTTACACCTGGAATAACACGTGGGATTGGAGCTTGGCGCGTATCACTGCGTGGCTGAATCACAAAAAAAAAAGGGACAATGATGCTATTCAAAGGTTTAGAAAATAAGACACAAGAAGAAAGGTTAAAAGAAGTGAATTTCCACGGCCTACATAAAAGAAATTAAGAGGACACCGCGTTCAACAAAATACATATAAAGGATCACTTAAATGGAAAATTACTTTCACCAGTCATTTCAGGTTCCAAATTTATAACAGCCTGTGAGTAAGAACGGAAACATTTCAGCTAGATGTAAAAATACCCTTAGTTATTATATTTGAACTAGTTTCGTACATTCCTAATGAGAAAAGTATTGTGTGGAATTTCTGCATACAGGACCACAGAAAAGAGAGATACTCCTCCACCCGTAACAACCCCACCAATGGGGGTGAGGTGATTATCAGCAATTAGAAAAAAGTCAGGAGTAAAGACAGTGTTGCAAATCCACCCTAGGCTGAGTGTCCAACAGGATAAGTGATCCTACTTAAATGATCAGAACTAAGAAATTATGGAACAGAAGACCCTAAGAACAGCTCAGGCCAACGTGCACTCGGCATTTTAACCTCCTGGCTTGTTCTGCCCTGAGCATTCAGTGAAAACCGTGGCCCCGCTCACATCCTCGTGTCACGTGGCCTTGCACAAGTAAAGGATATACAGCTGTGATCAATATGTGCCAGATTAAAGCCTCCACAATAACAACGATGAAGTTTAGATCTTGCCTTTACCATATAACGTTTTGAAATGGAACTGTCTAAGAATCCTACCCACCCGCTCCGCCAAAAAATCACGTTTGAAGCTATATACTTTTTCAGCATTTTCAGAAACTCTTCATCTGTTCAGAAAGAAAGTGTCGGTGTTTCCACACAATCCTTTGCTTTCCACTAAATTCTGTATACTCATACACTTTAAGGTACACACATATACTCAGTTTTGACAAATGCATCAGATTTCTTTAGGTAAGAAAGCATCATTCATTATATTCCCTAAGTGTAAAAATGGGAAAAAGGCAGGGGAAAGGTGTAAAAACAACAACAAAAAAAACAACAAAAGAAAATTTCAAAACATTCCTTTTGTATTTTCTAACTAGCTGAACTGTTAAACACCACCCTGCACCCAAAACTCTCTGTACATACATCACCGACTTAACCTTGCTGTTGGAATCTCATCCTTCACAGTTTGTAGCTTTTTATTAAAGTTAACAATATAACCATTATACGGAGGTTGTTTGCTTTTAGGAGAAAGCAAAACGCGCCTGTGTTTAATTAGGTTTGACTGTAAATGGTTGCAAGTAGACTGTGAAGTGCTTATTGTGGAGCACGTGCCGCGGGAAGATGGCAGTCCCACTTCTGCTGCTGTTATTGTTTGGCTGGGGACACCTTTCCGCAAGACTAGATTCAACGTGACAGGGTGGCTGGTGGCACCGTGACACCTGTATCACCACAGCAGGAAAAACACAGCAACTCAGCCCCTTAGTGAAAGCTTAAAACGTGTGGAATAGCATGAACTAAAGAATATAGTCATATTAAAAAAAATAAAAATGGTCCTTTTCCGGCATATTTCTTATAACTTATATCTTTCCTATCCAAACCTTTTTCATTAATTCAATAATTTGCATCTACTCTACATTACTTGCATCATGAGTTGGACAAATAACCATTTTTTCTATCTTCCTGGAGACTTCCCCCCCCATATTTATGTTACCATGAAAATAAAACACTAGTATTTGATCACACCATACATTTTACTTTGTTTAAAATCTGTTCAATAAGATTTAAAAGGTAATGTAGCAATTTCAAAGTGAAAAATAAAAAATAATGTATTATGTATTTTTAAAGTATTCTAAAAAAAATTTGATAAGCAAACAACTCAGTGAAATAGATGCATTTGCTAAAACATTGAAGTGTCACCAAATCTGTGTATCAGTTTGGTACTTCTCCTTCCAGGGAGGTGTCTAACTATATTTCTTAATTCAATATTATAAAGATGCTTGAGGCATGAAGGAAAGATGGAGATAATCTTTACTCCAGTGATGTTCCTATTCTGTTCTCCATAAAATAAAGTCTTCTGGTAGCCTTCGCCATTGTCACAAGTTCCCTCTAAGCTTCCCATGGCAACACGAGGGACAGATCCAATTAGTGGGTTTGGGTGTGGTTCATTATTTTGACGGAAATAACTTTTATAAACACAACTTCTATGAAAACAAAACAAAAAAAAGTGCTGAAGGGCACACAGACCAAAAAGCACATCTCAAAACAAGAAAGGGTTTAGACTTCCGTGTGAGGAGAAATGTGGTTCATCTTTCAAACATGGTGCTTCACGAAGCTTTACAAAAATCTTAGGATACAGGCAAAAAACCCCATTCTTCAAAACAAACTTTGAAACTTCAAATTTTGCCTTATTTAAGTTATTCCTCCAGGTGAAGGCCAAGCTTTCATTTACAGGTGACTGTGCCCACGCTTCAGCCTCTTCCTTTATAGCCCAGTCAAACCCAGTTGTCAGTGTTGTGTTGCCCTCCGCTCGGCGGGGAGTTGAAGTGATGTGTGTCCACTGTCTCCAGCTGCAAACCGGCTGGAGAGGTTTTATTTCAACGTTCAAATACGCCAGGAAACATCACAGGCTGCGAGCAGAAACTAATCGAGCGAAATTTCTTCACTGGCTGAAGCTTTGCGAGCTCCAAGCGGATGAAAGCAAGGTGTTACAATGGAAACTTGCAAAAAATCTAAATTCTTAACTACCATTTACAAGGTTCGTTATAGTTAATAGTGAGTTTTGTTCCATTGTTCCACTGAACAATGGAATAACCTTCTCTGAAAGGTTACATCAGATCAATTGCGGGAAAAGTATTCAAGGTAGGAGTAGAAATTAGTAGGAAATCTCTTCAACTGAGCTAGATAATTTGACTAAAATATGAAAGATACGGAGATCTATTTGAGAATCAACAACTAGTCCCACTCGTCTGCGAATCTTACTCCCTAAAATCCTCAGTGAATTAGAAATGGAAATAGCGAGAATAAAACTACATATATATGTGTGTGTGTATATATATATATGGGATTTCCCCTCTTCCTTAAATTTATATTTTGTTTGCTTCACATATTTCAAAAGAGATGTTATTTACGGAAAAATTTAGGCTTAAATTTCTCACTTTGAAATTTGATTTGGAAGTACAGAAAAAAAATAACAGCTTTTGAGAATTACACTGCAACTGTGAATATACACCCCATCTTGGTGTTGATAAATCACTGACAAGTCTTTACCCAGCCTTCAACATGGCTCCTTTCTGATGAAGGGATACAAGTCCAAAATAAAGCAACAGAAGTTATGAACTAAGGGGTGTATTTATGTATGAATATATATTTTTTCATTTTAAATGACCATTTTAAAGACTTGTTCAGTTGTTCTCTAATAAAAGTATAACAAATTAGAAGGAACAAATTATTAGAATTTCTGATTCCATTTACTATATAATAGATAATTCTTTATAATTTAAGCTACAAAATAAATTAATGAATGAAGGATCTGTGTTTTAAATATATTTAAATGTAGCTAAGCTTATCAATTTCAAAAAATCTATAGTATTTCCTTTGTGAGGGTTTTTTATGAAATAGATATATACAGACTTCTAGTATTTTAAAAGGCAGTGTTGATTCGTTTAATAGCTATTTTGCAGACAGTATGCATGTCATCATCTATGCCTAAATGCACCTTTTTTTTTTTTTGCATTTCCAGACTTCTGATTTTTTATTTTTTAAATTACTAATAAATGCATTTTTCGGTTAAAAAAATTATGGAAAAATTTTGCTCATGCAATCATACTTTCTAAACGCGTGTCTATGTTATATGTAATGTAGAAATAAACAAACAGTATTTCAAAACAGTATCTTGAACAGGTGGACCTTTAAAAACAACAACAAAAAAAAAGATTCCTAATTATTCTCGTACTGTTCAAATGATTTCAATTTTGCATCTCAGCAGATCCACATTTGTACACCAGAAACAGGTGTTCATCAAAGAGATGATCAAGAGATAGTGGGCTTGGAACCTCGCCTGCATGGTGCGATGACAGAGAAATTAGAAAAACCCTGCTAAACATCTCTCCCCACTTCAGAAGGAGATTACACCTTCTTAAAAAGGCAAAACACGCAGTTCAATTACTTATTGTCTTGGCATGTGGTTGTGATGAAAGGAGGAGTCTCAAACATCAATAGAGATAAACTAACTTCCCAGATGGGCTTCAGAAGAGGGAAACCTTCTGCAATCCACCTGCACATAAAGCAACTTTCTTCTATTTGAAATAAAATAAACGTTTTCCCACCCGTCCATTCAAATCAGGCCTTTCTCTTAAATGGCTCTTTGATACGCACCTCCTTTTCTTTTCACCTACCAAAAACAAAGAGGAAAATCTTGTGGAAATAAAAAGTTATTGTCTGTGGGATGACTGCAATGAAACTATCTCTGTTGCCCCATCTGTTCGGCGTCTAAGCCTCAGTGTAATAGTCACTGTAAATCTATTTTCCATTTTATCTAAAAGGTAACAAAACTGTTGCATCACTGAAAATACTAACAAATGCAAGATGCAGAGTAGTGGATTGAGCGAATCCCCATATTCACACCTTCTAATGTTTGAGCAGAACATGCTTTCCTAATTACCTACAGTGAAATTGTTCTGAAGAAACCAAATTACTGTTCCAAGTGAAGCAAAGTTATTTACTAACGTGCTCAGCAGATGGAAGCTGAGAGATGGTGTCCATCAGTCCATGGACCACAAGCGCGTGGTCCAAAAGAAATTACCAAAAGCTCTAAAAGTTTCGTAGTTACAAATTCATACCCAAGTTACGAAAAACCACACTAAGGTTGTGGTAGAGATAACGATACGGGAGATGGGAAAGAGAAACTCTTTTCTTTTTGCCTAGAGTCTGAATTTGTCCCTGTGGCTCTTCTTATTTGAATACAGAACACTTTGGACATTTTTTAAATCTATAGATCACAAAAGGTGCATGTGGAAGGGCAGGAAAAGTACCATAAGGACAGAGCCAGGAAAAAAATGATGCTTCTCTTTAACTGAACGTTTCTTGTATTGAACTTGAGAATTCTCAAAAAGTCCTGGATTTCGATATATGCACCAACACATTGCAATTGCCAGATGACCTTACGTGATATTACTGTTACAAGTCTCCAGCAAGAAGGGAAAAAAAAAAACCAACTAAAGGGAATGCTGAAAATTAAAGCAAATTCCTCTGTTAATTTGTAATTGGTTACTTGTTATATGATACTTTATGTATTGTCAAAATTGGCCACTAGAAACCAAGTCTTCACAATGCCAAGGGGGTTCTATAAGAGTAATGACAGGCACAGGTTAAATTAAATCACCTTATTTTTGCACATGGAGACTTTATTAGACACATTAGACAGAAAAACTAGCTTGACCCTTAGATTCCAAGCTAATACACCCTGAAATCAGTGAACATGAAAACTACCGAGGGGTGAAAGGAAGAATAACAGTATTTTCTGCTATAGACATAGTCATTTTAACACAACCCCCCCCCCCAAACCATAGTGCAGGTGGCAGGAATGCTGCACTCTGGTTTGGGGCTTATCTCCATTAGCCGCAGCTCCATGCTAACGAGGAGGCCGGCAATAATCAATGAGATTCAAGCCTCAAGCTCCAGACAAGATGCCAGCACAGCCCTCAGTTGGGCAAAATTTGGATGCCCTTGATTTAAGCCTTCTAAGCCTCTACAGTTCCAGTTCAGGAGATTAATATAATTCCCACAGCTCCTACTTCTCAGAAGATATTTTTTGTTTGGCGCTCACTATATTATTAATAGAACTCTACAAACCCCAACTGCCTTGGTTCTCACTGTTTCAGAGAATGAAATACACTTTTATACAATTCTTACCAAGCAGAACTGGGGGTGACGCCAACAATGTATTCCCACTTAACTTCTAAGCGGTGTAATTTCACCAGTAGTCCATTTGTGTCCAGCTTCACTGAGAGAAGGTGCAGGTTTCTCTCTCTGCCATCAGCTGAAATGGGAGTATGAAACTTCTTCCATATTCATCTGCTGCTCAGGACAGACCGGTTGGTTATCCTTTACTGGTATGAACAGACATACGTTAGACCCTGATTAGCCAGCTACTTTTTTCTTTGATTTTGATATTAATATAAATACCTTTCTTAGGTAGCTTTCCCACGATTTTTGCAGCTTTTCATGCCATCATCCAAAACTGTTAGGGGCTAAAATATAGTTTTTTAATTGGCATCATAGGAACATTCACTGACAACCAGAGTGAACTCTACCAGTAACTATCAACATAGAGCTTGGTCCCTATATTAAAAAGGCTCTTGGGCTGACAATCCTTGCTGCCTCTGCTTGGTGGCTTTCCTGTTCCTAACCACCCATCCCAGTCTTCAAACAGTCTGGCCCCTGTACAGCATCAAGTTGATATTAAAAAAAAACAACCCCAAAAACTAATTACAAAAATTCGCGCTTTTTAAAAAGTTTGAAATGTGCTTTTAATCGGCAGAAAGTAATTGCAATGAAATTAATTGTGTAACAAATATCAGAGTAACGGAGTTGTAATAATATTCATCTGGTTCACAAATCAGAAGAAACCCAGAGCCTGTGTCGGGATTTTAAAATGTGTCACAGAATGCCAGTTGAATCTGAACCCAGCTTTGATAAAGTTTGCTAATCAGTACACTTGTGTTAATAGAAAACTGCAAAGCAGCCTCCAAGTATCAATTTGCAAAGACCACTGGAACTTCAAATACTGTGATAAGATAGAATGAAACAAGAGCTTGGCCTAATCTTATTGAGTAACAGCTCCTGATTTACAAATTAAGCAAGCCTTACGCTCGTCAATCTGAACTTTGAAATATTCCCACCTCTGCTTATGACCGAGGTGATTGAGAGCCACCCAATTAAAATTAATACACAAAGAGATACCAAGTCTACTAATTAGCTGGGGAGATGGAGTGTCTGCAAAGGCTGTTCCTCCCCGTTATTCCTGCTCAGCGCACGCGGAACTGCTGACAAACACTCACCCCCGAGGGATAAATACCTTCCCCACCCCCAGCTTCCTCGCTCATCATCACTTTCCAAAAAATTGCCACTTCTCTCCTAAGAGCGCTCGACGCCATATGAAATGAAAAATGCTATTTGGGTGCATTACTGGGTAGCTTTGAAAGTACTTTTCTCGCTTTGCGCACGATGGCACAAAAGGCTACGACCGCCACGGAAAGTTTAGAGTAAATTTAACTGATATTTTGCTTCAGCGCCTTTAAAAACAATCCACTGGGAATCTTCATAACAAGCGCCCTGCTCTCAGTCACCTGCCACTCATTTTAATCAAATGCAATAAGTAGAATTTATTGGGTTTTGGTTTTGTTTGTTTGTTTGTTTTTTTTTTAAAAAAAAAGAGCACTACCAACCTCATACCTGCTGCTTTCCAGAACTGTGGCAGTTATTAAGTGGTTTAGAAAAAGCCAGCCTACAGACAGATGTGCTGCCACCACCAGATGTCTTTATTTGCCAAATCTCCATCAGTCATTTTGCCCCGGGCATTCTCTTCTTGTTGTTTGTTTTCTCTTTCCCACGCTGGATTTTCTAGGTATACCTTGAGCTATGCAGACCACACAAAAAAAAATTCACTTCTCTCTCTTTGTCAAAACCAAAGCTTTAAATTTTCTGTAAATATCTGTCAGCCTGACAGAGGAAAGCCTCTGGTCTGGAGTTTGTGCCTGTTTCCAGTTTTCTCTGGTTTACTGGTTTGGCAGCCTATCAACTGCCTTGTTCCAAGCCTCATCTATGACAAAATCTCCCCATTTCTTTGGATGACTGATGATCTGAAGAGCCTATGTATAGGTTTTTAAAAAGCAGCTCCATCTCCTGCTACTTTTAGGAGCCCAAAGTGTGGCACAAATGTTTCACACTGCCGGAGACATTCCTCTGCCCATGGAGGAGCTGCTCAGAAGACCAGCAGAAAGAAGGAATGGGGCAAGCGCCAACAGGAGAACCAACAAACCAAACCCTGGGGTGGGATGGGCTTGGAAGCCACCTCTAAGTGTGGATCAACCTCCTTCCGTGCAGTGGGGCTGATGAAACAGATGGAAAGAGACCCTTGTTCCCTTTTTCTGAGGAGATGCACTGGTTTTTAAAAAGAAGATTTAAAACTTGAGGAAGAAAGGTTGCAACCTGCTCTGGGTGGACCTGCTCTGGCAGGGGGTTGGGGCTAGATGATCTCCAGAGGTCCCTTCCAACCCCATAGTATTCTCCCATTCTGCGAGGGAAGGAAAAAAGAAGGGAACAAGGAAGCTTGGGAGGAATAGGTAAATCACATATAAAATCCATGCACTTGCTAGAGTTCTGTTTTCACAGACTTAACCAGACCGACAGGTGCAGGAAGCAATTTTGTTGTCAAAGTGTGAGAGTTTCATCCATTTCATTTTTATGAGCACTTTTAACTGAGAAATCAGATTCCAGATTTTATAGATTCTTCCTTTGCACAGTTATTAAACGTTTTAATTCTTTTATCTTTATTGCAAGTTACTTATAATTGTCCTCTTGCAGCATCTTGTTGCTCAAAGTTACAAAAAAAAAAAAAAAAGGATAGCAAAATAAAAGCTTTAATCTTACTTGATGAAAATGTTATTGCACGCTGTCCTTCATTCTAAAGAATCTTGTACCCTTTCTTTTCCATATTCCCACCCTTTTGGAATCTCACGAGCTATCCCAAGCTTGGCCCATTTCCCAGTATTGCCCTTTGGTTCCCATTTGCAGAACTGTCTGGTTTGAGACTAGAGCACCCAATTCAGAGTCCAGATTTTATCATCTATCCTACAGCCAACTCACTGATGACTCTCTAGGAATGTTTTAGCATTTTTCTTTCAGAATTTACCCATATTAAAAAGCGGGCTGTTACCTGTCTTCAGGACAAATATTTATAGACAGATGCTTGTAGATCTTCAAATAGTCATCGTCATCCCAAAAATATTACAAAAAGTTAAGAGGAAAATACATCCTGGAAAGGAATTTATGGTTCAAAACGGAATAAATTTGAGCTTTGCTTTTTGTTGTTTTTTTAAGGAAAAAGTTACCAATAACATCCTACAACCTAAAAAAAAAAGTCTTTAAGCTAGTTTTTCAATTATCTAATCACCTTGGCCTTTTCCTCTCAAAGCAGCTTTGCCATCGATTCGATTATTCCAATTACAACACTTAAGTCCTAACAACGGAAGTGCTAAGATTAACCCCAAATTTTGAACTTCAGTTTTAATTAACAATCTAGACAAACCCTCATGGTTGGTTTTTTTAACTGTAGAGCACACCATTCACCCCAGTTCAGTGCAGAATTTAACACCAAAATGCAGAGCCCTGGCACTAACTAGGAAGTTAACTGTGTGGCACAGTAACACCAGAAACCAGCCTCATCTGCCGGGAAGTGGCCACCACATCAGAGAGGATGGTGCAAGAACCTTCTCCCCTGAAGGTTTTAAATAGCTTCCTTGCCTTATTTTACTCTACTGGATCTCTCAAGAAGCACTGAAATTTCAGCAATCAACTTACTTTTATTATTGCTTTAGGATTCTCCTCTTTCCAATATTTGTTGCGAACAATTTCAAGTAACTCCACAAACTACTTTAGGAGACAATTTTTCTTAAAGAAGCTGGCGCAAGTTGAACTGTATTTTATGAATCCATCAGGGGTTTGATGCCAGGTTGTTAAAACATGTAAATTTGCTTTTAAATTAATGTATATATTTGGAAACATTTTGATGGAGAGAACGCTTTTACCCCCTGCATTAATCCTATATATGCTATTTAGCTTTGATACAGCTTCCTGTAATTTTGCTGCTGCTTTAAAGAAAGCATTATTTATGAGGACCTTAATTACACACACTTTTAACCTTACAATGGCAAGGGTCAATTAATTTTACCCTACAGCTTATAGGATCCATCCTTGTTAAATAAATAAAATGGAAAAAAAAAATAAAAAAAAAAATCACTGAGTTGATTTGAAAAGGGAAATAACAGTATAGCCTCATAGGGCCAATAAAATTACAGCTAATCCTTCTGGGAATCCAAATGGCAATAAAGTGAAAGTGAGTACAGATTAACACATTGTAAATCCACTTACTGCCCAGCAATGTTTACACAAGGATTTGCCATCGCCTGTTACTGTTTCATCAGCCTTTAATTGCACAGTTTGCCAAGATTTTACTAATGAGGTTATACCTATTTCCTACAAATATCATTCCGCTCCTTAAAGAAGCAAAATGTCCTTAAATAAAGGGCAAAAATATGTATTGACACCTTATGGATGATGGAAAATGGGTGGGTTTCCAGGGTTTCGTACTGATGACTTAGTAGAATATGAACAAAATCCTGAAATATCTAAGGAAGCGCTTCAAGTGCAAATGATCCTGTGTGTTAATATTCCTGAATGTGAAACGCGGGGGAGTGCACTTTTCTCGTGCACTTTAAAAAAAGCTATTTGCTTGAGTCCAAACCAGTTTTTTCCTCACTGCTCACTTATAATACAAACCACACTCACATGGAGGCCAACAGCCAGCAAAAACATATTTCCATTTTAACGCCTTTAGATGATCAAAGCATCAGCTTAATATAATCAGCTCAAATCCATTTACCAGTGAGCCTACCACTGTGCCCAGGGACTGTTTTCCTTTCCAGCCCTATCTATTCTGGAACAGGTGCTATAATAGTAAATTAATTAGTCTGTGGAGATGCACCTTGTTCTCCATCTCCACAGGCCTCTTGTGGGTCAGGGCCTTGAGGAAAATGCCATCTGGGCAGAGTTTCCCCCAGAGAAACAATCAAAGCCTACAGATTGCAGACTACAGAGGAGGGTTCATATGACAATTAACCTTATTAGTCTTTTTTTTTTTTTTTTTTCAAAAAACGGTTGATAGTGTGTCAACATGTTGGCTCTATAAATAATCTGCTTCACAAAATCATCAGTGCAACTAATTCAAAGAAACTACTTCCATCTAAAAATCCTCTGAAAAAAAGTACAGATCTTCTTGCCCTGAAAACAGAGGGGTAAATAAGTATTAAACAATAACTTACACACCTAGAAAGGTCTCACACAACAGTTCCAGAACACTTAAAACTTTAACACACTTTGAAAGATTGACAGCTTTTACTGTGACAATTTTTTGCCAAGCCAGAGGAGTTTGTTCTATTAATCACTTTTTTCCCCACCGTGGTTTTGCCAAGTATCCAACTATCAACAAAATCAGAACAAAATTCAACACGTTTCACAAAAGATATCAACATTCATTCTGAGAAATGCGGTGGGTGTTAAAGGTTTAACTTCAGACCCTAAAATCTAGGGCTGAATTTCAGATTTGCAGAATTGTTTTCACAAACAACATTGTAGAACAAATGAGAATTTAGAAATCTCAAATGGAGTGTGATAGAAAAGCAAAATCTCTACACAATCAAATTCTTTCACTGTAAGTTGGGCAAAGAGTAGAAATTAAGACGACAAAGCAAGAAGAGCATCAAGAAGTTTAACATTTCAGACCATTAAGAAACTACAAAGTACATGTAAATTTATAAATATACAGTAACAAAAATGATATTCCTAATGCATGACTTCAGTGAATAACGTCTTCAAACATATTTTAGTTGGATAAAAAAATACTAAATTTACATCATAATAAGAAACAAAGCCAAGTGATTAGTTCCTAAAATGTTTTGATGACTTCTGACTCTCTGCTTGTGAATCACTTGAATTCCTCTTATATTTATTTCTTATTCAACTTACAAAATCATTTTTATAGAGGGACTTTTATTCAGAGTTTACTGTGTTTAATATTTGAAAAATGTGCTATTTTAATGGAGTACATAGGTCAGACAGTTTCTTCTTGTTCCCTCCACATCGAGGTTTTTAGTGTGAACATCAAATGAGTTTCCATCTAGAGATTTATTTAAATTTTAAAAAAAACATTCAGTATTTTTTCAAGGACTTGGGCAAGGAAAATTTTTTTGTAAACATGAAAAGTACAGAAAAAAGCCAAAGCACACTTTAGTTTAAAAGTAATTTAAGTATCCACTAATCTGTAGCAGGCACTATTAACAAATATATTTCAGTATGCCAGGCTATTTAAACTATCTTGAAATCCAAAACAGCTCTTTTTATGGCAAAAAGACAACTTAGAGTAAGCCAAACCCTAGAATACCATTTACTAGGAGAATTCTTTCAAGTACTATCTCAGCTGTCTAGGTGTGTAATAGTTACTTGCCATGCTGTGTGCAATTGCTCTTTTCACTGTACCTACTCCCATAACAACTTTGGAAAAGTTAACAAAATGTTTACCCTTCAGTCTAAGGATTTCTTATTTTTCTCACAGGGACGGGGAGCAATTTGAATTGAATGGGTTGGGTGCTGATCTGGACACTGGAAAACCACCTCTATTTAGCTTTCCCCTCACTTTTATTGTCTCTCCCAACCACAAAAACAACAAAATAAATGACATTGAATTTCCTACTACTTGTCACTATTTTTTTTTTTTTTTCAGATCAGCAGAAAAAACATATTTCAGAAGATAATAACAAGTCTTATTCTGACACACTTGATCGCAACATGCTGGAATGACAACTTGCACGCACAAGCGACGTTGAGCACATCAGTATCACGGAATTCAGGTAGTCCCACCCACAAGTTCACCTTATTTTTTTTGTAGGTGTCAGCACCGTCCCCATCCTCTGCCTCTAAGCAGATAAAAACCTGCCAAATCCACCCCAGGTAATCCAGCTGTGATAGGACTTCTCAGATTAACCCTTCTCAAGGAAACTGGGAAGAAAGAACAGTGAAATTTTGTTAGTTCTAGGGTATGGTCATCCTGACAAACAAAAGTAGTAAATCTAAGAGGCTTGAACCCAAAGGAAATGGGAAAGCACTTGGTGGGGCCAAGGAGGACATTTCAGTTACTTACTACTTCTGTAGGTTTTTTGTACTCTACTCTGGGTTCTCCCACAGTGCCTCGAGTTGCCAAAATAGCTTGCAAGATTGAAAATAACTCTAAAGGCATCATGGCACCTAATGGGCATTTGAAACAGTTCCAGTTGCAGAGCTTCTCCCTCGAGTCATCATTACATGCATTTGGATGTTGATGATACTTGGACTTTTCACCTTCAAACCTGAAATTCTGTCATAAAGCTGTATCTGAAGGAAAAATCTGAAGAGTTTTTAAGGAAAATTACGCTAAAATAGTTTTGAAAAGTAGGCATTTCAAATTTCAAAATAGAAACCTATGGATAAAACTCTTACATTTCCAGAATAAATACATATGGACAACTCTGGTTTCCAGTATTCAGATCCCATAAAAATGAGAAACTACTGCCATTGGAAGGTTTGCCTGTTAAGACAATACCAACCCCAGTGCTAGTTGCTTTTCTAGTTCACATCATAAGTAGTGTTAGAAGAAGGAATTTTAGAAGAAACTGCTGAAACTCCTAGTGACAGGTTTCTACAACTACACAGTTCACCCAAGAGAGCTGCAAAGAGACTCCAACATGGAACTGCCAGGTTGGACCCTAGTGTTCAATCAGAGCTCAACTACCAGTAAAAAGAGAAATAATATTAGGAATTACCAGCACATGAGGTCAGGATATGAAAGAATATAATTATGCTACGACATAAATCTCGTACTACCCCCAGATTGACCACCCTTCTCAGAAGATATGGATGGAGGCACAGAGGAGACCAAGGCAGACGAGCAAAGATATAAAGCAGCTTCTGTCTGGAATGTCTTGGCTGACAACCCTGAGGTTGATGTGGTCATGAATCTCAGGGAAGAGGGAACTATTAGTCACTGTTTCTCACAACACAGAAAAGCAAAGGTGCCTTCAATGAAATTATCAGGCAGCAGCTTTGAAACGCACAAAGGATGTATGTTATCAATCTCCTTAAGTTATATAACTAATCACCACAAATTGCTTCTGATTTTCAAAAGGGAAAACTGACTCAATGCATTCATGTGGACGGGTCTCTACTGTTAAACACAACCATCTGGATCCAGTGCCCGAGCCCCTTTTCGCTCAAAATAGAATATCATGGAAAGAGCCAAATCTTACACAGTTGTTATATTCTTTTCCTATATGCTGGGCCTATATGGGAACACGGTGCTGGGCTATATGGACCTTTGCTCTGACCCATCACATTACGAAATAGGTTACATGCGTGCAGTAGGCTAACCCTGCCTCTCCGCCTCTCCTCTCCTTGCTCCTCCCTCTCTCTCAGCTCTTGAGCAGTGTTCGTTACCTCTTCTCAAACGTGGTTTCCCAGAGGCACCCCCACCACCCCCCATGGGTTGTGCTTTGACCAGCAGTGACCCCATTTTGGAGCCAGTTCTGCCCAATGCAGGGGCAGATCCTGGCCTCTTCTCGCACGGGCTGTGTTGTCCCCCCCAGCCTCACCACCTAAGCCAAGCCCAAGATGTATCTCCTGATACCACAAAGGTGATGAGAAGATACTCTTAAAGGTGCCAAGAGGATGAGTCACATGGATAAAGAGAAGGGAGGTGTTCACAAAGGCCTAAGGAGGCTGATCTCCCCACACACGCTCGCTGTGGGAGAAGGCAAAAGATGTGCTCTCCTGGAGATGTCCTGGAGGAGCTTCTCTTCTCCCTCCCCACCCGCAACACCAGAAGCCAAGGGACATTAGTGTCACTAGGCTAAACCTAACCCTCGTGAGTAACCCTGGACACATCATCCCTTCTCCATGAGGCTGGAATACTTTGAATGAAAGAAATGTCTGAGTGCAAGGGTTTAAGAGATACGCAAAGTAACGTTCCGTGCCCTTAAGAAAGAGCTAATATTTCACCCAGAGCGTTAATATGTTGTTAAAACTATCAGCGTATTCTGCGCAAAGCTGCTGATCAGCTCAGTACTTGCTAAAAATGAGGCAGTTTTCCCAAATCCAGCAACTTCTCCCCGACTCAGAGAGGCAACAGGGCTACTGAAAGGCCTGTATGTATAAGTCAACCACTTTATCACCTTAAAAGAATTAAAATGCAGCGTTCCCTCGAGCTCTGTAGTGAATTGTGATTAATTTTTGTTTTTAAAAAAGTATGTTTGCATGATGAAGAAAATATTTGTATTATAATTTTTTAAAAAAAAAAAGAGATCTGAACCACTGACAGAAAGTAGGAAAATTTCTACGTGTCTTTCCTCCATTCCGTAATTCTGCTGCTCTAATTTCACACGTATTTAGCATCTTGTCTAGGGGGCATTAGTGTATTTGGTGACGAGATGAAGGCAGCCTTATGCAGGCCTGGCAAGAGCTCCCTGTCACCAGTCCTCCTGGGTCCGGAGATCAGCGTGCTTAAACCACCAGGATTTGATAGAGTTAACACCATCCCCTCGAGCAGATGGTTTGGAACATTCTGTCAAGGCTGCCACCGATTACTGCAAACAGCTTCTCGTTACACTGATAGCCCCTCTGGGAGCCCAGCCAAGCGCCGGCTGACCCCCCTGCCGAGGGGACAACGCGCTGCCGGGGCAGGAAGGATGCAGGAGCATCTCCCAAAACAGCCACTGGTACCTCCCCGCTGCAGCTCCGCAACCAGCCCTCTCTCAGAAGGGTACGAAAAGGTTTGAGTTTGTTACATTTTACGCAGAGACCATTAAATCACCTTTTAAAAAAGAGTTTAAAGTTGTCAGACCTCAGGTTTGGACAGTGCTGGTGTTCCCTCGCACAGGTTGAGCCATCCCACCTACCTCATCAGGAGTAAATCACTCTCTGCAGCCACAGACTAGGCTGAATATACAAAATATGAGCTTATATATTTCATATTCATTAGCAACATTTTCTGCACTTCCCGAATAGATACGAGTCAGACTGGAACCACAGTTAACACTGCGGCAAAAAGGTTCTATAAACTTGCTCCAGTTTCTTACTGAAGTAATATCTTAGTACATTAGCTTTGTATTACTGAAAATATTAACTTATTTAGCTCAACACCCATAAACAACACCTGGCCATCACGGATTCACTACTGCAGGTTTTTTTCAGCACTTTAAATTAGATCTAAATTTTTAAGTCTTTATTTTTCTTCTAGGAGAAGCTTGGAGCACTAGAGTTACCAAGGCTGTTCTTCTGTCCTGAATTTGGTAACTAACACTACAATATATACAGGTAACAGGAGGGAAGTCCAGTTTATCTTTCCAGCTGGAAATCATTCTGCAAAGCAATTAACTGCTTTAAGGAGGATTAATACACACTTAGAATTAGGACGAAGAACTGGTCTGAGAAACAGAAAAACGGACACAAACTTTTTGCACAGGACAGAGGGGCAAAGCTCATGAAATGAAAAACCAAGAGGCTTCATGGCTCCTGCTGGGGCTGGGTTTGTGTTGGGACCAGCAGACACATTCCCATGCAGCCAGCAGCAGCTCAGCTTCCATCACAGTGGTCACATCTGCTTCTCCATGCCAGTAACAAGGCAACACTGGTCTGTAATGCACATCTTGGAGCCTCCTCAATACAAGAGCCTCAGGAGACCCCAGTGTCACCCAAGACCTTTCGAGGAGCACACGAAGTACCAGGCTCTGAGCATCAAGAATAAGGAGGAATCTGATGTCCATGTTGACTGAGATGTCATAGGAGCAAAGTCCAAAGGAGCCACTGTTGGCTTCCCCAAAGCAAAAGGAACAGGATAGGAAACCCCTTGGCTCTCCTGAGAAGTCCCACATCCAAGAACCACACAGGAGCTCTGACCACCTCCTGCACCAAGGAGGAAAAGGTATTGTTTAGTCCCTAGGGAACTAGACCTTTTTTCCCCATCTTCTTCACGATCTGCGCCAACATGAGAACACAGTAAGTAAGTGAAACCCAAATATTAACAAAACAGATACCGGCATAACCCCCCCCTCACATCCTACACAGAGACACATAAACAACAGTATAGTTTGGTGTTTTGTTGTTTTGTTTTTTCCAAACTATTCACTGACTGCACACTTTGAACCGAAACCAACAGCCAAGAAATGATCATCCTCTGGGGACAGTCCAACAGCTTAACGTGCCATCCTCAGTCTGAGTCTAGTGGACAAACGTCCACCAAAAAAGACAAGTGCCTATCAGCAAATTCCTCTCTGGCAGCCCAGGCAGAGACCAACGGCAGGAAGGCCGAGCGTGCCGGGCTGTTAGCACAGGAATTGGGGAATTTTAGACCTTGATTCCTAAAGAAGTCTGTTATACCATCATTTTCATTTTAGCACCTCTAAGAAAAAGCGTGCTTATTTGGCCTGGTTCAAGTTTAGGTTCTTAACTGTGAGATTTGGACCAGAGCTCCTCTTTCCCGACCCGGGCACATCGGTTTGATATAAAGTGGCCCAAATCACTGGAAAGACTCCCATAGTGTCACCCACCAGGGTCTCCGAGCGTTGCTGTAACACGTATAAAACCAACCATCAGTAGAAATATTATTAAACCAGATGCTGTTTATAACAGTACGGCAACAATTCTCTCTGTTACACCGCCTTCGCCAAGAACACGTTCAACTTTTAGCCTGAATAAAAATATTCCAGTTTTGTGGATAAATTTTGAAAAAAATCAAACAAGCCTACATTTTTTCTTTTTTTTTTTTTTCCAGGTACTTGGATCCTCTACACTTTCTGTCCGAGGTGGTTTATTAGAGGAGCATCCCCGGGAGGGGAGAGGGTTGGTGCCACTGCCTGGGAGAAGGCGCTTTCCCCCTGCGAGCGGGGTGGGTGACAAGTTCCACAGCAACACCTGCTGGCAAAGCCACGGAGGAGGAGAACATGTCACCGTCCCCGGCAGAAGCGGCGTTTGGCCGGAGAAGAGATGGCATCCTCATCGCTGGGGGCTCCATCCTGCAACGCCCTCACCCAGCGCCTTCCCCCCCCGGCTCAGCAACGCCCTGGGCTCGCGTCAGGAGATTAAAATGAGACATAGGAACAAAAAAAAGACAAAAAGGGGCTTAAAAAGGGGCAATACGTACAGGAGGAGGCAGGAAGGTAAGCAGGGCCGCAGCGGCAACGCTCCTGACAAATTTACTAATAGATGTTTGTGGGATTGATCCCGGTGATTTTAATTTGTAATAACAAAAAAGACAATATTTTTTTCAGTCACATCAGCTGGGACAATGGCTTTCATTAGAAAGGGTTGCTTTCACTCTTTCTGTGATGCTCAGAGCACTGCACTATTAAGGTTTTTTTTTTTTCCTTGCCTTTTTCTTTTTTTTTTTTTTTGGAAAATAAGAAAATATTAACCAAGTAAAATTTGTTGCCAGTGCCCCAAGCCGGCGCAGCGGGTGTTCTGCCTATGGGCTGTCACATTTGCCATGTTCATTTCTGCAGGTGCTAAATACATGCTGACAACAACATATGTTACCAGTCTTAAATCTGTGCTGGCTTTGGGTTTTTTTTTTTTTAACCTTGTAATTAGAGCGCTCATAGCTCGGGAAAAAAAACAAAACAACCCACAACCCAGGTGAAAGCTGATTCTGCCCAGTGTATTTAACATTCACTTACATTTTCATTCTCTGTCTCATGATTTGGGTATTTCCCTAACGATGCACAGGGAGAAAAGGCGGGGGGGGAGGGGGGGGGGGGGGATGTGTGTGAAGGGGGAAGAGAAAGGATCCTATCTTCCAAACAGTAGTTATTTAAAAATAATACCGAAAAAATTTTGCAATAACAGCGTGCAGAATAAGCACTGGTTTCCTCTGGAATCACCCTTTTCCCCCTGTGTCTCCTCACTTGAATTTCTGAGCTCTCTTTTTGTTTATTTCCGTCTCTTATTTTAATCTCCTTAGTCCTGCCAAGCGTGTTATATGTGCTCTCCAAAGGAGCGTTTCCTATACATGCTGTTATACAATAGGACTCACCTATTCAGCTGTAGAAAAGTTGAACTCACCCTATTAATTATAGCATTATTATTTTTGCCTGTTTAACGTATCACACTATATTATTCATTGAAACCTCTACGCTGCTCTTCAGGGCAGCACAATATCAACAAACTACGTATATACAGGAGTCAGGAGAAAATGGTACACTTCAGCACTATTTATCAAGTTATTTTTTATATAACTGTTCTGTTCAAGGTACCAGAATACCTTTGGTAATAAATAAAGTTAAGTTAAAATCAATTAGAAATCTCACCAGAAAAATCTGATTAGCTGCATATCAGAAAGGACGTGTATTAAAACCAAGCAATACTATTTAATGCATGATCAAACTACTATGCACTAGAAGAGTATTAAAAAAAATAAAATCTACAGAAAAAAAATAAAGTATTTTCTCAGCCTCTTCTACAAATATGATGCAGTAGGTTTTAGTTACGTTATTTTAGTTCTAAGCAAGTTTGAAACACTGAGGTGAGAAAAGCGTTTCATTGCTTTCTCCGCAAAATTTCAACTTCATGATAAAACTAGGGTTCCTTACTTGAGGATGAAAAATTTTAATAATAATTAAAAAAAATAATCTTCCCCTCCTCGTGGCTCTGCTGGACTGAGCACCAGCACAGACGGGCATTTGCCTGCTCCGGGAAGGGATGTCACGGCCCCCCCAGCTCTAATAAAGAGGGGAGGACGTGGCAGGATTCCTTCTAGCACAGCAGTGCTGCCGGGGCCTTCAGAGGGGACCTGGGGGGGGGGGGGAGAAGGAAATATTGGGCTGCTCAGTTCTAGGCATTTGCATTTTTGCCAGTTAAAAAAAAAAAAAAAAAAAAAACACCAAACAAAAAAACTTGAGCAAAAATGCCAAATATTTACCCTCATTGAGAACTAAGCCAAAGAAAACCGATGTGGTAAAACAGCCCATCTGTGAACTGGCTCTGCCACTCAGAACAACAATTTTGGGACTGCTTCGTTAGTATTTAGACTATTTAGAGTATTATTCATTAGATTCAGAATGGCGTAACTGGATTTCTGAACTCAGACTACCCTACTTATATCTCTACCACAAGTCTATCCTTGAATACAATTGAAACAAATTTTATTAAAGGGATGCCTCCCCCCCCAACCCCAAAACCCCAAACCTAAAATCAGTTTTCTCGACAGTCAGCTTGAGACAACAGACACTTCCCACTGCTAAAACACCCTGTAATGTTGAAAATTTTACTTCATACCTAGTTTCGTTTCATACCAGGACTGTGTTCCTACAGCTGAAAATGATCCAAAACGTACACGAAGTCGGACATTTCGGCAGGTAAAATGCTGTCTGCTAAACAAGCACATGCTTAAAGAAATCCTCTGCGTCAGCCAAACGCAGAGACTCCCCACGTTAAACTCTATGCAGAGTTTTCTTAAGTGTTACATTCTACTCCGTTATAAATCCTTATAAAGGGTTAAAATACAGATGCTGTGAATGGAATGTATAATCCTTAAGGCCCCAGAGCATTAAGACATATCTGCTCCTTAGGGTCCATCTCTGTCCATAATCAATTTCTTCCCTTGGAGAACATTAATTGTCTCTAATGATAGCTTTCCATCAATACATCCTTGATCTTAAAAGGCCTGTACAGCTTTTTCCTTTATTCAATCAAATCATCTCTACAATTGCCCTCCTTTAGTAAGATAATACCTTTTAAGCCTTGTATTTTAATATAAAAAAATAAGAGGTAGCAGCAAATTCTAATGGAAGTGCTAACATTTGAGAACCAGGATGATGGCTTCCATTATCCTAAATAATGTTTGAAGATTACGGAAAGCACTGTGTTTCAAAAGGTGGAAACTAATCCCCCACTTTCAAATTATTCCTTGTACAAAAATCTGTTCTGACATTAGGAATTTTTGTGCCCCAACTACAGCACTGTATATTTAAATATTTGAATATGAAAGATAATTTTCAGCTCTGGAGGGGAAAAAGCAAATAATTACTATTTATAAGCAGTAAATGCTGAATAATTTGAGAAATTGACAACCTTAAACACAGAAGCCCTTTATTTTTTCATTCTCCGGTACAGGGGTGGCTTAACTGTTCACTCAAACCACTGTAACTCCAATCAGAAGTTCCTGAAATTATTTAATTTCACGATGGCTCAAAAACTCAATCTCCTAGTGACCCACTAATGTGTCTTGCTTTCCCCACCCCCTTCTCTTCCTTATACGTGCTTTTCAAAAGGCGTGGAAATTCAATTTTTTGCCATTCAACTGATTTGTTTCCATTCAAATAGAGGATTTCTCTTGCACTTCTTTATCTCAGATTGCCCAGCACCAATCTGTGTTTCCACCCATATTCTAACATGCTTTTGTGGGAAATGGCAGTACTGTTTATAATGGCTCAAGGACCTCAAAATGAAACACTGATGGTACAAAAGACCTCAAACCTTTCAAATTCTTTACTTGAGGTGGTTTTGTTTTTTTGTTTTTTTGTTTTTTTTTTTATATCCAGCACGAGTGTGACAGAGTTTTGGTGATGCCTATTTAGTATCATTTTTATCTAAAGCAGGCTGTGGAGAAGCTTTTCTGCAATTGGCTGTCATCCACCATTACTGCAATATTAGAGCCTTCCACTTACTCAAAAAATCACTGCACACAAAAAAAAAAAAATAAATAAAAGCAGGAGACTTAACAATCAGAAAACTGATGAAAAAAAATAATCTAACAAACATGAACTGTGTGGATTTTCTTTTCAGTCTCACACAGGCACGAATATTACCCTGCCTGATGTTCATTTTACTATTTGGTATTTTGCAAAATATCGATGGCAAAAGCAGTAGGAGAAAAAATAATGCTAGGAATATGAAAAAATAAGAAATATAGGCAGGTAGATACAATCAATCCAGCAGCTATCAAACCTAAACAAAACAAAACAGGAAAAGAAAAAAAAAAAAAAAAAAGAAAGGAGACCAGTTAACAACCTAGATAAGAGATGAAAATTGCCAGTGAGGCAGATCAAGTTTATTCAATGCCCTGATAAGCACCTATTTGCTCTTCCCCATAATGCTCTCTCAGTATTTATAAATTATCATTTAATTATGCTGGCAAGTGGTAATTGTCAAATAAAGCTCAGATAGGCATAAGCCCTCAGGCTGCACATGACAGAAAAATATCTGTTAAAGCTGGGCTGATTCACACGCTTAGGAAATCATTTCCTTTCTTCTTTTTATCCTTGCCAACAAATTATATGAACTGGCACTTTGTGCTTTGTAGGCATTTTGAAGTCTATGCAGATTACAGGAAAGAAAAATTAGTTGTTTCAGTATCTACCATTCCTAAATTATTCTGCTGATTTAAGACACCATGTTCTGTTTCAACAAAAGAGTGCCAAAGATCAAGGAATCCGAGCCTTCCTCTGCTTAGAATTTATGCCCAGGGTCACTTTCAATTGGGTAAATCAAGATTTGGGGAATTATTGAATACTGTGAATAATAGATTTGATACAGAGCAATAGTTAAAATATGACGTTTATCCCATTAGGCTAGAAACACTAAGCAATATTTTTAAAAAGTCTTTTACTACTTTAGATTCAATTACAGACCTATTAAACTCTCTCTGATATAAACACACTCCCTTACAGGCGCAGGCACCCACAGATTTGCAGGATTTCTTAGTTTAAAGCACTCATATCCAACTATTAAAGTATATATAAAAAAAAAAAAAACAGATGGAAAAGAAGTTTAGTGTTAAATAACAATAAAATGAGAGCTTTGACCCGGAAGGTGTGTCTGAAGAACAGAAGTATCAGATTTAGGATACGGTGCCAGCCCATTTGCTGCCAATGCCATTGCTAGATCATTACTGCCCAAAAAAGCACCAAGATTCTGTTTTTTTCTCTGTACAGTTATTGTAAGAGAGAAACTCAGAGTGGCAGACAACTACCATCAGTATACGAAGCCTCTTCCCCTGCAAGTGCTACTTCATATGTGTATTTTTTGTGCACGATCGGTCCCTTGGTTGCTAAAAGATTTTTGAGATACTTAGATTTACCAGGAGCCCCAAACAAGTCTCAGTCTCCCCTTGCTTTGAACCTAAGCCTTTGTGTAATTTTTTTTTTTCCTTCTCTCCCTCATCAGCAGAGTTCAATAGAATTTCTCTTGCATTTTTATGCATAGTCTAGACACAATTAACTTAGATTCAAATCCGAGCTGTTATTAGTTAGCTGATGTCATGTGTGAGGCTTCTGCCTGTGATACTGGTACATCCTGCATTATCTCAATCCAGGCTGGAGAAGCCACTGAGCCTTGGGAATCTTTCAGGAGCTGCTCGCTGACAAAGGAGGTTAGAATTTTTCAGAAAAAAAACCCTATTTTCTTTTCAGGCTATCAGTAACCCCCAACTATTACCATAGAGAGTCTACACGTACCATATATTCAGTACACACTCAGCAACTGCAGTAACGCTGTTGATTATGGCAAGAAACACTGGGAGAAAGCTGGGGCTGCACAGGACACTATCTTAACCTCAATGGAATAACTATGAATTATTTGCTTCCAATTTACAGTTTTCAGGGCTTCAGCCACTGAGCAGCACCACGTATGGACGGCTTCACAGAGATACCTCCTGTCCCTTCAGAGTGGCTGTAACAACAGGGCTCAAGAGCGAGCCTTTTCTCGCCACGGGAATGATCTACCACCACCTCCCCACGTCTCGTGAAACACATCATCTTCCTCCGGAGACTCGCACGGGGAATTACTACCCCCAAGGGTCAGACAGCACACGGGCTGGCCAAGCAGGGCAATTCACAGGTGACATCAGATGTTCGCGTAGGTGTCTTACGTTCTGCATAAACGGCAAAGTAGATAACGATTCCCACCAGAACAGCTTTTAGCCACGTTGATCTACCATAAAAGCTTCCACACAACTACGCGGTCTTAAATACATCCACTACGGTTTTGAAGCTCCCTACCAATTCCCAGAAACAGATGCAGGAAGCACTGGTCATTCCATCAAACAACACGCTTCACACATTGAAGAAGAAATAAGAAAAACTCCGAGAGGAACATTTCTTCGTATAGAGATGCTGCATTCAGAAATTCCAAACATTGATTCCTGCAGAGGAGCATCCCATCCTGGCACCTGGCCTAGAGGTACAATGAGTCAATGCCAAATCATAAGTTTATGCTCGAGCAAACTGCTGTAGGACAATCTGGAGAACTTCTGCCTCGGTACCTTTGCTTCCCATCCGCAGGCTCCAACCAGCACATCAGCTGCAAAGCCACCAGAAGACGGACCATCACCGAGTCCACCAGTATAAAGGCTTCAGGAGCTTGGATGTGAACTTGATTCTACTTTTTCCTGCCCCTCTTCCCACCCCCCATGACTATAAAACATATAAATTTGGTTAGCAGTGCTTGAGTAATATTTTAGAAAAAGACATGCTATTTTCATTAAGTAGTGAAGTAAATTTTGTATAATTAAAAATAAAAGAATGTAACTGCTCTAATAACACCAGAACACTCGGCTGGCTGCGAGGGACTGTTAATGCAGTTGACAGAGATAATGCAGAAAATGTTGCTGAGCTCTAACACTTATTCTGAAGGAGGTTTTGTCTTGACAGCTGGCCAAAAAGGTTTTCCTTCCATTTTTTTCCTGGAAATCATTTTGTAGTGAGACCAACCTCCACAGAAGAATTATTACACCAAGACTGTTTTTCAACTGAAATGATTCTGTGATTCCGAGATTGTAAAGAACTACACACCAGACTAGGAGGTGGAAAGAATCTTCTCCACATATCAGCACTATTCCCTTCCTCCTTTCACTAATTTGGGTTTTGCAGGTCTTTCCAGACACACTCCACAGACATAGTATGGAGTAGACATTCCATAAACAGGAAAGTAGGAATCAGCTTACCTTTCAAAAATATTCCACTTATTTATACATACTTTTGGACATCTTTAATCATAAAGTTGACTGTGGAAAGGGCATCATGTTGCCAATCATAAATAGCAACTTGGGAAAACTCGGAAAGCTTCTGCTCTAGAGGAAAACTGCCAACCCCACAATCTTTTCTGCTAGCAAAGAGCATAACGCTGCTGCTGTCAGAGGTCTTGTGTTTCTGAGCCTTTGCTTACACAATAATATTGTGTTGCATTTACACAGCATGTCACATCATCTAAAGGTACGGCGGTAACTCCATCCAGAGAGCGACAGCGTGAGATGTGGAGTCCTGTTCTGCAGAGATCACTCCTGGTACTCTTCAAAGACAAGAGCTGGGATTATAACAGACTTCCAACCTGGAGCAAAAAAATACCTGACAGCTCACTTCTACTGGCATGATCCAGCATCCACCAAAACCACCTTTTCTCTCCCCACAGATAGTATTATACTTGTGGCAGCTGGGACACTTCACTTGTGGAGCCCTCATGGTTAAGATTGAGAAAGGCCTAATAAAATTATAATTCAATATTCAAATCTATTTGGACTACTGGAAAGAGCCTGCTGCTGCTTTTTCTTTTCTAGCACAACAAACCACTAGCTACATTATAGCATTAGTGACTTCCTATGTTTTAACTTGAAGAGGTCACACAAAAAGCTTGTCACAACTACAGGTGGACTTAAAATGGCCCTGTGTCTATAAAATATGATGAGCCCTGAGTATTCTTCTATCACCTGAATTGATAATTACATCCTTACCACAGAATTCTGAGAACAATTAAACACAGAAGCTGCAACTCCATTTTTTAAAATTATTTTTAAGAGTCATTTCTAGAGTCTTGTTGACTTCAGTAGGACTTTTCCAGAAGTGATCCCACAATAAGGACCAGAATTCAAACTGTTTGGTTTTACAGACTCAGGATGCCTTTGCCTTTGGTTATATTCTTTGCATTCAATGCAGTAGTTATTAAGTTTTAGTTTTAAATCTGGTTTTCAACGTATTGGTTCAATTTACATTTAAATCATCTAGAGAAATTAATAATATTAAGGTCATATTATTAAAAATAGCATTACACATCCCAGAAACGTATTTATAAAACACATGAGAAGATAATGAAAGGTCTTCCCGAAAAACCATGATGGGTTAGGAAATGGAGACTGACCAGCTATAAAAGTAATTACTCAATAACAGCTATAGCCTCCTTTCAGGGACTTTTCTTTATGGAAGTATTCCATCACATACGTAAACAGTGATTTTTAGTTTAATTCTGCTCCTATCAAACAGCTTTGGAATCACATCAAATACCTATACCATAAGAACACACAGATAGTATCCAATTTAAAACAAAGTCAGACCTATGTACTTGGATCTGAAAACTCGCAGAAATTCTGTGAAAATCCAAATGCAAACTTTATAACTCCAGGCCATCTCATTACTACAACAGCATTAATGAGATGCTTCTTTCTACCTTCCATATGTTCCCCGCTGATTTCCCAGGTCAACCCGATAGAACCTCCATGATCTAGTTCATGACAAGCAAGAGCAGGAATATGTGGCATTTTTCTCTGGTGACCTTCTGGAAGGACTGGTTTGAAAATGTGAAGGGACATGAAACAGCAGAAATGAAAATGCCAATCTTCCTTAAAAATCGATTGGGGATTTTCAAGAGAAAACTCTGTGTGCTATTCACAGGATCATATCTTACTATTTAGGGAGAAAGATTTAACTACAAAAATAAGCCTCTCTATTTTTAATCACTATTTAAAATTAGGTTGTTGGAGTTTAACTAGCTTATGGCACGAAAAAATCAATTTGCATCACTTAATTTTGTATGTGGAAAAGTGGTGATATATTAAACTGGAAGTATATACTGGACTATCAGTTTTCCTGAAAACAGCAGCTATTTTGACATACGTGATATTCAGCATCACTGTAAATTTAATTACTGTAAACTGTAATTTAATTAGTTTCCTTGCTCATAAAGCAATTTTTTTTTTTCTTAAGAGTTCATTTGTGATTTTGCTTAAAGACTGCACCCATTATGGTAACCCAAGCTCCCTCAAACCCATTCTCAAAGGGTGTTCCCAGGAGCGAGAACCCAACTACCCGAAAACAGAGCACGGCCACTGGCTGCCAAAAAAGGCTGCATAAGGTTGCCACCTGCTCAGCGTTGCCTAAATACAGAATAATTCCACCAATATTCACAACGCTTTTAGGGACACGCGTATTTGATACTGTTACATTTCTTTCCAATCTGGTTGAGTTGGCCAAGGAGCGTCAGAGGTCTTGGGCAGAAACACACTCAGATGCAGCACCACCACACACCAGGAAACCAAACGGTGATTTCCTAAGGGCTTCCCAGCAAGAGATGGGGAATCAGCTTCTTGCTTTGCTCTTTGTAGCGTGAAGGTTACTCATTTGGATTGATAAAATGTTGAGTGACCCCCGAGAAAGAAGATGCACTAAGTCTGTACGTCTTAAAGAAAGTACTAAGGATGTTTATCAGCCTGTTCCTGTTCAAAATAGAGCCTGCATGAACAAGTCAGACAGAGAAGATGTCCTTTCTGAGCATGAGGGTGGGATTCCCGGCCCCCTCTGCAAAATGACAGCCCCAGAGAGGTGACTGGGTCAATCCTGGCTTCTTCCTCCACAGGAACAGGCATTGCTCAGGTCAGGCTGGGAGCTAAGGATGTTCAGGATATTCATGGCTTCAAGAGCTTCGCTTAAATTTAACATCTTAGAAATGATCACTGGTTTGAAGCTTAGAGGAATGCACACAGGTCTTCAGGTGCTGCTGGCACAGCTTGGCCCAGCCACTGAGGAGGCTACGGCCCAAGGGAGAAGGATCTCAGGCAAGAAAGGTCCAGTCACCCCAGGAGAACACCCAGGAGATGTTGTGAGATCAGGTTCTTTGGGACTGAACCCCCCTTCTCTGGCTAAAGGAGGTCACTACCTTGGGAAGGAAGTTACCCAGCGTGGCCTTGAAGCTGGGGTCTCCTCGTGGTGATTATTGTGGCTTCATGAACAGCAGGAAAAAAACAGATTTCTCATTTTTATTATGTGAAAGTATTTAAAAATTAAATAATATTATTTGGAAGTGACGAAACTTTTCTCTCCCCTCAAAACCTTTCTTCCCTCCCCCCCCCCCCCCCGTATTCTTCACATAATCTTTATTATATTATTTAGAAAGGTATTAATGAGCATAATGTATAAGGTATTTAGAAAGATATTAATGAGAATCCTGCAATTATCACAAACCTAAATGATGAAAATGCAGAAAATATATTTCATTCGGAAACTGTTGCCATTTGTCAGGATTCCCCAAGGAAGAATTATTTATTACAAATTGGAAAGTACTTGAAGGATAATACAAAACTTCACAATTAAAACAACATTAAATAACTCCTTCAGGTATTCTCTAACATACGCCTGATTTTTTTTTCCCTGTTGCAATGGAAAAAGATTTTCCTAGCCCACGATTATACGCTAACAACTACACGGAAAACAAAATATTAAAAGAGTTATAATTTATTTTGAAACTATTGTTTCTATACAATTTTTTGTTCCCAGCTTAGCGTGCTAGAAAAACGATAGCACTTGTTCTGTGTGTGTTGCTTTTAACATTTCATTAGGGAACTCCTCTCTGCTGCCAATAGAGCAGCTCTGAAGATGCTGACATTTCTACTGCAGCTCTTTTTTTTTAAGAAACACAAAACGGTGATATTTTCTCTATCCTCTAATTCCGACGTTATTATGTAAGGGGATGTTTATTAACGTTCTTCAAATGCATTCTGTGCTGAACTCTGTCTTCAATTAAACAGTCAAAGGAACGGCTGAGCTCAGCCAGTCACATCTCTTCTATAGGCTGGGCCATATAATTTCAGTTATTCCTGCACCCAGCCAAAATAACGCGTGTTTGTGACTGCCTCGTCTCTTTTCTCCGGAGAGAGTGCATTTTCCTTTTCTTTTCCATTAATATCCTGATTAATATATCTCCTTCTTCACTCAAGTTCGGCTTCCATTGTGACATATCATTTTGCTTCAGTAGGTAAACATAGAAAAACGTATACCCAAAGTCAGGTCTGAAAAGCCATGTAACAACTGACCTATTACAAACAATGGGGCTTCTATAGTGGCTGCCTTTGCCAGGATTAGTGTGTTTCGATGAGATAATCAACTCTGCGTTTTGTGACCAGCTCACCCACGTCCTGGCAAAACGCTCTCGCTGGGAGGCAGCCCGCGTGCTCCGCTACCAGGAGATGGACAATGACAGATAGTCTGCATTTCCATTTACACGTAGCCTTAATTGTTGTCACTGAAAAAGACGTGCCAGATACTGACACAACAGATCATTCAAAATAAGTTATGTATTCATGTTAAGCGTTATTTATCTAGACTGCAAAGGAAAACAAATATTGCTCTTTCTCCCCCTCTTCCTAATTAGCCGATTGTTTCAAATGCTTTTTGTTAGGGATTCAGCAATTTATGTTCTTTAAGCTTGTCATAAAGATAACGCTTATTGTGAACTATGCTAAGAATACAGTCCTAATTCAGATTCCTTTCTTTTCCGGCTACACCATAATGAAGATGTTTGCAGGATTCATTTATTCGATTCTGTCCAGGGAACCTCGTGAAAGGTATTTAAAAATAAACACAATAAAACACCCGTGCTCAAAACGGCGCTGGCATTTTTTGTGTGTGACATCCTAATAACAGTGATATGGAGCCCTGTTAAAATTTGGTAATAAGAAAAAAGGCTGCATTAGCAGATAGGAAATTGGAAGAGAATTATCTAGCTAACGCTATTTAAGAAAAGCTGAAAACTCTGCCACAAAACTACCTCATTAAGACAGCGTGTAAAAGGTAAACAAAAGAAACCTCCAAATCCCTACAGATTAGAGATAATAAAAGTAACTTCTTGAAAACAATTGCATAATGAAAGATAGCCATTTCTAACCCTGGAGACCCTCTGAATGAAATTCATTTATAATACAGTGATTATTATTATTTTTAATGAAAAGGACTGTGGTCTGTCGTTTCCTAAGCCAAGGCCACTCATCTCGACCCCATCATGAAGCGTGAGCAAGAGCATCCTCATCGAGGGAGAGGAGCTGATCTGGGTCCCCACATACCAACACTCTAATCCTCCAATTTGCCCCTTTCAAACTTCTCGGCTTCATCAAGCCAGAAATTCAGGGATTTACCGAAGATGCTGAAGTAGAAAAGTCCCCAGCCTGAGAACAGACCGAAACTGGTTGTATATAATACCTGGAATATAACACAGAAACGTGATGTACAGGAAAGACCTGCTCTGTAGTGATCAAAGTCAGTAAAAAACCTTCATTGCTTAAAAAAAATAATAATCTAGTTTCAATACCTACTTGCCACGATTCTGATTTTACACTACGATTCTTGGGAAAAATAGCTTTTCATGAAAATCAGTGAAACAGCCTATTTCCACAATTCCTTACAGCCCAGCAGGCAGGCCTACCTCTGCTGCCTTGTTAACTGTGAATCCTTTCTGCGATGCTAATAGATTATTCCACTTTGAATGAGCATCCCAAATTATTTAGTAACACCTTGTTTAATATGACAGTTTTGTGATTTTACATATGAAATAATTAATTTGCTTAAAAACGTGTAAACAATAAAAGAGCCTTTGCTTGTGGTATCAGCCCAGCAGAAGCAACACTGTGACACTGTGGGCACGTTCTCCATTTCTTTAGGTATTTTTGGGGTGCTTTTTTTTTTTTTTTAAATTCAGCCAACATCAGCTACATTCTATCTCCACCAGGTCACCTATAACCACCTATAACTGGTAGTGTGGATGTGACAACAGATGGTAATACAAATGAATTTTGCATATATGCAATATAAACATACACCCAGCATCAGTCTAGAGCAGGTTCCATGCCTCAAAAAATAAATTGTTTTTAATCTTTAAAAAAAGTGACAACAGAACGCAACTTAATTTGGATTTTATTCCCACCATGCTTTTAGTTTGACTGCAAAATCCCTATTCTTTCAGCACAGTAAACGGCCCGACTTGAGAAATGCCAAGTACCTACTCATTCTTCAACCTTTCAAAAACCAGGTTTCTTACAAAAGGGTTCAGACATGGAACTTCACACACGTATGTTCTTGGTAACACATCGACCAGCTCTAAAATAAACTTCCCTAAGGGACCCCGACACCACTTAATCCAGATTCTGGTTTATTGGCACGAAGCCGACTGTGGTCCATTCCAAATTCCGTGGCAAACAGACAATCCCAATTCGTAAGCATTCGTGCTCTGTTACACGGCAGGATGAAAGGTTTGCAACTGTAAGTGAAGTTCTTAGAGGAATGAATAATATAATAGCATTAATACACAAGTGCAAGGCTCAGGTTAGAGATGGCTACAGTCTCACACTCATACAGATGCATTTTGTTCTCCTGTCATTTAGCAATCCCATTTCAGTGAAAGATGGGGGAATTAAAACCTCTTGAAAACCCAGCCATGAACTCTTGCCTCAGTTTACTCAGTTGTAGTACCTTATGGTAAAATAGAGATGGAGTATATAACAATGCATTGAACAATTCCTTGTTTCTTTTTTGTTATTCTCTCCTAGTGTTAGGGAAAAAGACTTCGTAGAGTACTTTAATGTACTCTAGGAACAGCTAAAGGACTTCCGAAATTGGTATAGACAAACTTACGGCTTCCAGTTGACTGACCCTTTTCAAGTGGCTTCAAATTCCCATGCCATGCCAGGAGTAACCCAGGGAAGGAACGATGAGTTGGTCAAACCATGTCCCTGGCACACCTACACCACCCAACAATGTGATACCTGGTGGTCCCTGAACCATTCACATGAAGTTTCTTTAGATTGCTAAGGACACGATAATTTATTTTTACTCATTAATACAACTCTAGGTATTTCCCAATGTCACAAGCACCATCAAATAAGTTAATGATACTACAGCTCTCTGGGAATTGCCTGCTATCCATTTGCTGGTCTGCACGAAGGTCATTAGGACTTGCTGGCAAAGGATGGAGGTCAACGGACAGACTTGCATCCACCCACCTTTCTAGAACCACTAGATCAGAAATTTCCTACACACAGGCAACAGCGCTGCAGAAGGGGAAAATTCTTTTCACTACGTCTGGCTTTCATTGCACCCAAACGAGAGACGTCACCCAAGAGCACTTTGAGGCAACGTGCTCCTTTCCCAGCACGGCCCCTCTCGATCCACTGGGGTAAAGCCGACTGCGGGACACAGTCGTCACACGTCCCTTCTTGTACCAGGTTGCCAAAAAGGCCAGTTTCTGGCACATTATGGCAGGCCCCACATTCCGTTTAGCAGACAGCTGCACACTGATTACAATATAGTTACGACATTAATATAATTACACATTCTATATATAATAGGCATTTTTAGAACATATAATAACATAATATTGCGACAAAAGGCAGTCTGGAGAAGAAGTCCTGAAAGTACGCGCAGCTATTTTTTTTAATTTATTTTCCTGGGCTGATTTCCTCCCTGTTGTGGCTACCTCCGTTATGGCGAGGTAAAAGGCAACACTCACCCGGGCAAGGTCACAAGAGTCCTTTTAGGAGAAAAATAGCGTGCCACCACCCCAATGGCAACTGGGGAACTCCGTGCCATCCTCCAGCGGAGCCACACAACCCTCCAGGGGTTTAAGGGCAGAAAGTGCCAGAAAAGGTGCAGGCTCCCGACTCCTCAAACCTGAGCATCCCGGCTCCGCACCGCTCCCGGCTGACTTCATTAGAAACAAGAGACCAACTCCCCGAAACAAACTCTCCTCCGGTTCCCCACATCGTTCCTGCTGGACTCACCCAGTCAGCTACAAGAATTTCCCCCCTTCCTTTAGCTTGGCGTAAAATACCCAGCCCTTACGGTGCAAGAACAATACAAATGGATAATCAGGGGTATTGATTTCATAATGATTAATGGATATTGTACAGTATCTTTTTGCACTCTGCTTTGCTCCCACAGTCAAGGCTTCCACTAACGTCACGGGGAGTTTCTCGAGCGAAGAATGCTGGACTAGGTAATTGTTTTTGCACTTAAGGGCATCTTGCTCCATTTGTTTTTGTGCATAATAAAAGCTCGTACTTGTACAGTAATTTAGCGTTTCTGAATAAACACAAATTGTGATTCATAATTCTCTATCTCGTCCTCGTTTCTTTAAAAAAAAAAAAAATTGAGTCACTGTTGTTTAATCCAATAATTATGCAAACACTAAATCTTACACTGGAGGAGAAAATGTTAACACATATTGAAAAACCCAAACGCATAGAACTATAATCTGTATGATAAAATGCATTACTCTGTTTAAAAGGATTGTTTTACAGAAGCAATTAACAATCAGCAATCATATAGTTCAGACCGGTGTTTTGATGCCATCTGTTGGAGTAAGTCTTCACATTCCCTAGAATGAAGCTATAATTTTCCGTTTATGATTTCATTAGATGCATAGAGTGTAACAGCTACAAAAAGAAAAAGGATTTCTCCAAACACTTTCAGTTTAGAAAGAGCTGCTCTAAACAGTTGGGTTTGACACAAATCTCTTCCTAAGAGGACAGAAAGCGAGGGCATTTTCAGTCCTCCCCAGAACTCAGTAACACATTCTTCTGTTTAAAGACACGTTTCAGAAGCCTCATTTCCTAGTAGCAAATTTATGAAAAATTTCTTTTATAAAGATAAGACATTTCATTTCACTGGAAATCAGTAGTAGAAAGTACTCAGGAAAAGGGTAATTTTTTTGCTCCTTTTTAAAAATCGTAGTGAAGTTTTTCCAAAGGAACAGGGTGTTATGTTATGTGCCTCTCAAAAAACGCACTTTCCCATTTTATTAATTCATTAAATACTTGATTAAATCTTTGGGGGATTTTTTAATACACTAGGGGGAGCTCCATCACTACATTGTACACAAACAATTAGCTGAAAGAAAGTTAAACCTCAAAAAAGATCATATAAAAATAGTCTTATAAACCTCTCTAGCTGATAAACACAGATATTTCTGTATGACAGCACTGCAACTGAAGTCCCACAGTATAACAGGGAATATTAAATAATAAAACCCATAGAATTAAATCCAAATTACCCTTATTATTTATTATTACGTTATTGTTATTATTACAGGGACTGCTGTAGTGTATCCAGAAAAAGAAACCACACCAACACCTTAAAACCAACCTAAAATAATTCTCCTTTTTCTCCAGATTCACCTCTAAAATACCGGCCACTGCACTTAATTCAACAATAGCATAAATAAGCAATTCTGCTACATTAAAGACTAACTTTTCCTTTTGCATTACTATTCAGTGGTTACGCAGACTGTCTGCCTAGGAGTATAAGGAATGAATTCTGATTTTACGTGCACTTGATGTGCCTGCAAATTTTAGTCTTCTAAAATGCACCAATTTATAAACTTTTCATTTTTAAAAGACTCTAATCAGTTTACTCTGTGATGGCAGGAGCTCTGATACTCTGCAGATCTGCTATGTCTGAAAACAATTTGTTTTAAAACAGGTTGAGAAATGCCAAGGGTGCCTCGTTCAAAGATCTGGTTATTCACTCCAAGAAGTCAAATATCATGCTAATTTTGTACAGGGCTGAACTCAAATTCACTACATAAAGGAGAAATTTAGTGTTTGTTCTTCTTGTAAATGTTTATTTTTTAAAAAAAACCCAATACCTTGAAAATACAGTTTTCTTCTCAGTTGTTTCACCTCTTTGCATTTGTATACCCAGTTATCTTTGCTTTCTTTTGCTATTTGTTTGCTTTATTATTACAAATGTCCAGACTACAAGGTTTTTCTAGAATGTTTTGCAAGAAGTGGGCATTGGACAAAAGTGCTTTAACCTTATTTTAAGTGAGGGAATGAATATTAGTACTAAAATACAATGGTAAAGGAAGCAACAGTAAAAATATTTATCCTAATAACAAGAATTTTATTTTACTGTTTTTTTCTTCTTCTTCTGCATCACCTACTTTATTTAGTTTTTTTTTTTTCCCCTCACTTTCTCCCACCCTCCCTCCAGGAGGGGAGCTGCCCTATATGTTATGTCATTAGTATTTCCAGTTAAAAATCCAGCAGAAACTCCTAAACGTTGCTTTTAACATTATTTAGGGATACTAGAGGGAACTTGGTCATCCCGGCTCCGCGAGGACAGGCATTAGTGGAAAGAGGAGCATAAAGCAGCTGCGGAGCAGATACTACCTCCTGATTAGAAGCCATGTATTACCAAGCTGTTTTTTTTTAATTAACCAAGATTCAACTCCTGCGTGAATAACGTGTATCTCAAACTGTGACCCTTGAAATCTAATGAGCAGTAGATTTGTTCTAACCTGTGCAGTCCCCAAACAAATCTGACGTGAGAGAGAGAGAGATGCTGGGAATATTCCAGAAATAATACAGCATTTTATTCATGAATATAAATCAACACCTGTGAAAAAAGGAATCTGTGGAACTATTTAGACCAGGGTTTCCCTGGATAACATTTCTCCATGGCTCCCATAGTGCTGACAGTTGCAGAAATATTTGCACTGGAAAGTACTCTGAAATCTTTTGAAAACTTATTTTTAAATGTAATTATGCTGCTATCGCTACTTTTCCCAAACTGCATATACCCTATATGCATATTTACCAAACAGCACATATATATTTCACACTCATTGATGGCCTGTCCTCATTCCTCTACACAACACAAAACTTTTCTAGAATTCCACAGGATACACACAAACACTCTCTTAAATCAACAAACTAGAAACTTCAACAGAAAATCATGTGTTGATGACAAAGAAGTAGTGAGGAAAATGTTCTTTGGGTGGAAGGGCCAAGATTTTTTCCTGTGCTTCTTCTAGTGTAAAAGGAAATGTTTCCAATTTCAAGAGACCTAGTGATTGGCTGATTGAACCTATCACCTTTCTTCACCAAAAAAAGACTAAGGTAATTTTCATGTCTTAATTCACTAGCAGAAAGAAGTGGTTATTCGGTATAAGCACATAGACAGCAAGCAGTACGGTCATCAATTCAGATATTTTTTCTAGGACAACACACAGAAGGAATAAAGCTGGTCCCACATTGATGATTTTATTTTTTTCCAAGCATTCATGATTGTATAAGAACTACTGAATGAAGTAATTACGCAAGTGTTACTACTACAAGTTTTTATTGATCGTACAGTATGACTCACTGAGAAACATCTCAGGCATGTTCTAACTCTGTTGAAGACCAACTGTTGGAGAGAAGCAGAATCTGGTAACATCTATGATGACAGTTTTAAACTGCCCAGCCACTCCGAGGAGTTCTGCAAATAAAGCAGCTTAAATTCTTCGATGAAACAAAGCACAGTTTTCTCTCTGCGGTTCCAGGATCAGGAACTTCTTACAGAGTAAGAGTGATAAGGAGCATGTGATTAAAAAAAAAACAACGCTGTTTTCAGCAAAGGTTTGAAATAATGGATATAAAAATCTCTATTGAAAACATGTTTTGATTCTGGCCTAAATTTCAGTTCAATCTGGGGTCTGGAGCTGCGAAGCATCCTTTACCAACAGTAGCTCCTGGCTATCAGCAGCTTACTGTATCCTGACCATGCCACTGCTTGACTTTGGGGGGGAAGGAGAGGGATAAATTAAAAGATTAAATTCTTCAAAATCTCTTTTTCTTTAAGCCAAGTTTTAAAACAGACCAAAAAAACCAACACACCAAAAAAACCCCAAACCACAAGCGTATGAAGTATTTCAATAAAGTGCTTGCTAAGACCATTAATGAGATATTTGCATTCATAATTCCTTACTCCTAGCACTATTCACTCAACACCTTTGCCTCAGCATCACACTAAACGATCAGGTTTTGCTGCTTATTTAATAATAAATGATCTTTGGAAAAAAGAAGGATGAAGAGCATTACAAATGCCCTCTTCTAGATACGGTGTGCTGCTTGCCACCACCCTGCTCTTCTGGAACAGATCCTTACAGTCCTTTAATGATGGCTGATGTCAAATTAAATACTCTTGTCATATGGAGCATTGCTCCAATGTGATATCCATAGTTTCTAGGTTCTTGTTGATAGCTTACAAGTTCTAGTAAACAGAAATATGGTTGATAACAGGTATGGGTTTTAAAAACTCTTCACACATCTTTAAAGAGATGGAGCTGGAAAAAAACCACCCTACAGACTAGATGGCATTTCACTGAAATATGAAAAAGGAAAATTTAACTTAAGGCAAGCAGGAGCAACTGCATTCACTCCTCTTTTCTCAAGTTCTGTTTGAGAAGCGGAGAAATCAGATACACTCTGCCATTACAGCCTAGATACGGAAACATTTAAGCCTATAAAGAAAGTTTCTGCACCTAATGAAAAAAAAAAAACCCACAAAAACTTGAGCTCCCTTTAGACTACACGTATGGGCCATAAGAAGCAGATTTACTATGTACAAATAGCAGTTCACATAATTATTTTTGTGTACCAGAAAAGTAAGAAAAAGTGCATAAGCTACTGCTACGACATGCATGATCTATGCAATATATTACGAGTAGAGGCACATTATCTTCAAAGGCAATGTTTGATAAACAAAAAGGCAGAGGTTCATTTGAATTAACCTCCCATGGAAGTCCTAGGTGTCACACAAGGATGTGGCACTTGCTCCTCTTCCTGTTCCTCTCATCCTGACCACTCCTCAATGAGGGCAATGGTTTTACTTTAGTAAAAGCAAGTTTACAAACAAACTTATTTGTCAGAAGGAGGTTCTCACAATTTTTACTAAATGGAGAAAAAGTAACATGACAAAAGAGATTAAACTTTCTTTTTTATTTATTTATAAAATAGGAATAAACTGCTTCGAAGCTTTCGCAAGTGTTAAGGCTGTATCACACGACAGCATCCTGAAGCTTCATCAACACAACTAGTCATGTTATCTTTTTCTAAAGCCATAACTACTCATTAATAATTAGCAGCTGGCTTGATTCAACAACTATTACAATGAAGGACAGTCTCTTCCACTGATTAGAGCACGTGCTGGATCAGGTGGCATTAAGGAACGAGTCCAGCCCACAACCTACACCATAAATACCTCCAGGAACACCTACGATGAATTCCGATACGGGTGATCGACAAGGGTCTCTAATTTCAGTTGAAAGCAAAAATACCAGATTTCACTTCCAAAACATTTTAAGGTCTAAGCATTCACTTTAAACAGTTTGTATTGCCCTGTCCCGTGACTTCCTTTGCCAGACTCCCAAAGCCTCGTGCAATGGAGCTGAGGGAAGGCAATGGGGTTTTATTCCCTACATGAAACAGGGCACCATTCCAGCCCACTAACCCAAACCAGTGCAGAGCTCAGCGACAGGCAACAAAGATTTCTCCCAGCCAGAGTTAGTCCATCAGTATCAACTTCAGTATATATATATATATTATCGACCAAGTCTTATATCTGTCTGGAATTTATTTAAGGGATCTCTTTATTTACAGTACGTTAGCAACTTCAAAAGGGTAGCTAGGGTGATTTGTAGTTCAGAAAAATTTTCAAAAAATGGCTCCAAGTTAGAAAAATGAATATTAGTGCGATTCCATCACTAAGTAGTTTCTACAAAGTGTATCATCTATCACTAATCATCTTAAGTATCATTTGATATCTACATCAGCTGAAAAGAAAAAGAATTCGGTTGTCTCAATCTAGTCCCTGGCAGATATTTATCAGCATAAAGAAACCACTCCATGACAGCATACTAATGATATTCTATCTTCAGTAATTACTTCAAAATCAGAATGATACAGAACAAGGTGCAATTTTCAGAAGGCAGATTTTCTACTGTGTGGTAAAAAAAAAAAACAACTTCGCAGTTGGGTGTTTTAGGAGTATTTTTTCTGTTTTAAAGGACACACCCTCTCAGGTGCATTACAGCATTACATACATAAATCTGGACAAGAAATTTTATTTCATAAACTCAGTTCTAGTAGACTCAATATGTTTATCGGTGCAGAGTTCAACTAAAATTATTTTGAAAGACAAGTATATTCATGACCTACTGAAAAGACAGGAAGTCAATTTTAATGGTGACTGCCCTAGACAAAAAGAAACTTGAAATCAAACGCCTGGGTTATGGCCACTCACATGTTCCCTCTTTGCTTTTTTTAAAAAATTAAGTGAATGGACATTTTCAAATAAGTATCAAAATATTATCAAAAGTGAAAAATCTAATCAAAGGCATGTACAACAGCTTTATCTTCTCTTTGCCCACAATACCTCAGAAATATGAGTTATCAGTTATTCCAGGCAAAGAAAATAACAACAGGTTAGGTCCTTGTTGTACCAAGAAACGTAACCAGCCCTATGGGTTCTTAGGTTATTCATACACAAGTCACATGTGGTCTTAAAATATCTCTATTTCACACATCAGAAAGCGTCTGTACCAAGGAATTTCACTTCAGCATTCAAAGTGATTTTAAGTTCTGCTTGTTGACTTGGTGACTCATCTCCACAAAGACCAGAAGAGAGCTGTTTACCTTCACTCGGTTTCTTGTTGGCAGAAACAAAAACTGATCTAACTTATTTTCCTTAGTCACTTAAAACAGCCAACCTTTTCCTTGAAAATTCTATGGATAGCAAGCATTATCATTTAGCAGCTAAACCAGAAGAACATGTCAATAAAGTGTTTTCCCTACTCGGATGAGAACTAATGAAGACAAGATACAGGCATTGCAATAAAAAGAAAAAAATTTCTGTAGAAACTTAGTGTTGAGACTCCAGGGGATGAAGTCCTCTCCCAGTTACACAAGGCACTTGTTTACAATGGCATTTCTTTAAGGGAACCAGACTCGCACCTGATGATCACTGGTCTAAGCGACACCAGAACGTGGCACTGAAATTCCCTCTCTGAAATTTCCTTTGGAGCACGGAGGAGTTTTTCAGTTGGACTCGCAGCTCAAACACCCTCTGGCTCCCTCTCCCAAGGCTTCCAGGAAAAGACACAGACCAAATACAAGTCCCGTAACACACATCGTACACATTGGTTAAAAAAAAAAAACAAAACCTCAACGGAGACATTTCCCAAGCTTTTAATTTGGGTAAGAATGTTACTAAATTTAAAATACAATTTTGCTATTTGCCCTAACGTCCAGAAGTCCGAATAACGAACGGATGTTGTCCCTTCCTCACGCGCACACAGAATTTCGGCTGCAAGAAAGTACGGCTACTCCAGTATCTCCACATTTTATTCCCTCTTTAAAACATGAATATTTAAACAGAAGACATTTTTTTTTTCCCCATGCAGAAGCCTAAATAGAAGCTCTTATCTGAAATAGTAAAAGCTGTTATTTTTTTTTTTTTTCCAAGAGGTTTTAGACTGTATAGAGATAGTTACATACACAGGCATCTGAAATGAGAGGGCACCATACATACATGTAATTGGGTGCTTTTTCTTTTTTCCTCGGCAGTCTGTACAAAACGTGAAAATGTGCCTGCTTCTGCCTAGCCATTAAAAGGCAGTGGTTGCACCATACTGTGATTTGGGGAGCTGAAGAAAATAGCCAGAACTGACTGATATCTGATAAACAGTAACAGGAGTCAGTTTATTGCACCAATCGTTAAATAATGGTGCTGATTATAAGGCTGCTAACTGCAGATGCTGTAATTGTCTGTCATAAATCTTAGTCATTTGTGACAGGAGCACAATGAAAGAGAGCATCTGCTTGAGGGCAAATGACTTCTGATAAATATCAGCTCTGCTAAAATGTACTTGGATGTGTCTCAATATTTTGGAGAGCCATTCATGTTGCTTCCACAAATGTGAAGTTATTATTGGTTTGTATTGATTTTGCCACCTTGGGTTTTTTTTTTTTCTTTTTAAAGAGACAGAGTCAGAGAGTGACTCAAGGTTGAGTTGAATTGAATCTCAGCTCTTTATCTGATCTACTCATTCCTCTCAAATGCATGTTTGAGTGAAAAAAAAAAAAATAATTGCACTTTTTCAGAAGATTGCTGTGCAGAAACACAGCCTGGAAAATTCAATATGTAGCTCAGCTTTTTATTTTTTCTCTTCAAGTAACTCCTAACGGAAGGAAGAGAAACATTTTTAGAGCATTTTTTTTTTAAACAAAATATTTTAAAAGGATTTAAAGTAGTTGAAGCAAGAGTCAATTAAGCTCTTTCTGGAGAATAATAAAATGCAAATTAAAAAAGCTATAAGAAAGTAATTTTTTGTTTTCAGAATAATTAACAATGTTTTCATTTCCCATCCAACCTATAACAATATAATAAAACCCACTAAGCTCTGCCATCCTGGTCTTGGCTTTAGGGCACTTAACAGTCCTCTAGTTCTTGATCTTATAAACGCTTATCATTCAGCAACCTATTGCAGTCTAATTTCACCATCAGTGAAAGCTGTGCACACACATAGTGATATTTAAATATGTATTTCTTGGTGATATTAATCTCTTTAGGATTACACTCAAAACATTTTAACGAGGTAGTCAAACCGAACCCGAAATTTTAAATTAGGAATTTTACTGATAACTGGCCATTAGAATAGTTCTGTTCCAGCAACTCCTTGCTTAATTTACTTTGCTTAACTTTGTAACAAATTAATTTGGGATGCTCCTGGCAGCAGCTTCCTTCACTGCACGTTATCAAAATAGGTGCGACTCACATGTTGAACGTGGCAAGTCCAGTGGAGTAAATCGATCGATCAAAGTCTGACCCACATCGTTTATGCATCAGGACATCACCTTAAGGTTACACAGGGTTGGTGTAAGGAATAAAGCTGGAAATTTTAAACGTAGTGAAAAGTAGCTTTCTACTTTTTAAATAATTTTAATAGGGGGCTAAGACAAGGAAGAATAAAAAAAACCCACAAACAACCAAAAAGCATGTCTGTGGGTGAAAAGTGTACCCAGGCTACATGCCAGAGATCAAGAGAGTTGGAAATAAGTTTTCTCTTCTTTTTCAAGTTTTGGTACTTTTTCCTTTCCTAGGACCCCAGCTAGCAACAAGTGCTGAAGCCTCAGAAGTATGAGATTTTTTTTTTTTTTTTTAAAGCTAAGCTGTCTTTCTTTGTCACCTCCTTGGTAGCAAGGAGCTGGTAAAGAGTATAGTGATTCCATTTTAAATAACATAATAGGGCCCATTTTGATCCTTTAACATTCTCTTTTTTGTCTACAATCAAGAAAGCTCATATTCAGGCATAAGTCAAGTGCCAGGCAGCATATTGCATCCCACCTGAAGTTAAAGACTAAGAGCAAGCAAAGCAGTTTTCTTGATACTGAGTGGCTTCAACCACCAGCAACAGGGCAGAGCAGCCCCTTCCCAGCAGCCAAACTTAAAACGTGACTCAACTGAGCTAAAAAAAGATAATTAAATGCAGGAACATCAATGAAGTTTCATACATTTTTGCCCTGATCTGCTTTATTAGGTAAATCATGCTTGCTGTTTCAAACAAGACACAGGGCAAAACCACCTTCTGGTCTGAACATATTGTCACGTGCATCAAAACTCCTTCTGTGCAAACCTTTATACTACGGTAAACATGAGGGATCTGCCCTCCCAACGAAAGAGAGGTTTTGCTCCCCGGAGCGAGCAGACACAGGGGCTGCCACTGTAAAACCCTCTCCTCCAGTTTATTCTTCCATAACCTGGTTGTGTGGCCACATCTTTGGATTTATCTTCTTCCCTTTCCTTACAAGAAGCGCTGGTGGTTTCAAACCTTCTATTTCAGTTTGCATTTCACCTAAACCATTTGCCATACTCCTTATCCAGGCGTATGAGCGTTCCAAAGAAGCCCGTGCTCCCCTGCCCAGTCCTCAGGCTGTAACCCCACCTCAGCAGCAGAACTTTGCAGCACAAATTTTGTCCAAATTCGCTCAGGAAAACCTCTACAAATATTCAGGACTGGGGTAAGTCGCATTGCCAAGTTAACCTTGGGGCTGAAGCAATAACTGCAAGCATAAGTTTATTCCGTTTCAAAAATAAAACCTCTAACCTCTTAATCAGTCCCAATGAAAATCTCCCATTAAAAAAAAAAAAATAATTAAAAAAAAAAATCACTGTCACACGTTCTGCATTCAGATTTTAAATTGTCCTCAAAGAAAGCTTTGAGTTGTCCCCCCAGAGTGCTTTTGCTCGCACAAAGCCCACAATGAACCCATCCCAATGGCTTTTCTGTGGCTGTTGAACCAGATGCTTTTACACCCCACCCCCAATATATAATTATCTGTTTAGCGGAAATCTACAGTAGTTCTTCCTCAGGTTTTACCCCCAGCACATCACTTGTCAAAAGTACCCCAAAACATTTTCAGACCTGAAGACAACTGGATTCCCTACAGCTTTTTTAGAGGAGAAAGCAAAGCGTTCACAGTAATCTTAAGTTGAAAACAAAAATCTGTAGCTGGGGAGAAATAGTTTCCTGTTGTTGTAGGAACAGTCCAAGGGGAGTTGTTATTTATGTGAACAGGAACTCACCTATCTTTGTGAAAAGGGTACAATATCACCTCAAATAACTTTTGCAAGAAGATGATTTCATCAAATTAATGGATTTTTTTTTCAGAATGATCTGCACATTAACTAATATGCTGAAGGAGTAACATGGCTTAACTTCAATTTTTATTTATTTTTTTTTTAAATGATTCTTAAGCTTGAATTACAACGCTTTTTCTCAGATCTACCTATTTTCCCAGATGTTGTGGCCTCCAAGTTTCTTTCAAATGAGCTTGAACCAATGCCTGTGCCAGAGCCATTTCCAGGCAGGCTCCTGGTTTCGGTGGGATGCCAGGGGGTCGGCGGGGAGCGCAGCCTCTGCCTGTGAGGCCACATGGGCATTCTCTCCTGGAGAGCTTGAAGCCTGCTCCTGGGGGCACTCAAAGGGTTAAACCCACTGCAATATGCATTAAGCACATGTTTCAAGTCAGCAGGGTGCCTGTCTAAGATGTCCTCAAAGCCTAATTTGATAGATATTATGCCATATGCTGCTGCAAGTAGTTAGTAATAAAGAAAGTAAAAATTTTATGGATGAGCAAAATAGGAGCTCTTATGGATGGAGTGTTTTTAAATCAGGTGTATAATTTACCTACCGTCAGACCACATGTAGAGTGCATTACTCAATTGAACTTACGAGCAGATAGGAAGGCAGTTTCTTTTAATAAGCACTTCTTCAACTTATTGGCTCTACAATTACTCGCACCAATTACCAGCAGCTGCTGCCTGTTTGGTGTTTTATCTTAGACAAGGAGTTACATTAGTTTCTAATCAACAAACCATTCAAGGACTCTTTAAAAATATTTAAATTTAATTTCCCCATTTATTTTGAATTAACTGAAATAGTGGATATTTTCATTGTAGTACTTTGGTTCTTCTTAGGTTCTTCTCCAAACATAGGTTTATTGTTGTAATATTATTTTTATAAATTCTATAAATCCAAGAGTATACATCAAAATATTTCATATAGACATATATATGCTTTCAGTATACGCAGCATGAGGATTGGCCTTATTAACCATATAGGGCAGTAAATACACAGTTGATTATCTCTGCTTTTATAAAACATTAAGCTTGCCAGAGAATGTTTTATACTCCAAGACCTTTATGACTCATTCAAGTCCTTCAACTTTACTTATTATTTACCTGCCCGACTCTTACTCAGTAGGGCATTGGCTAATGTATCACGATAACAATTACCAGAGAAAGCATTTCAATATTTTCTAAAACTAATGAAGATACTCTTTGTTATGGGAAGGAAGGATATTTTTTTCCTAATCTGTAGATTTTTCCACATTGTATTTCTAGAAGTTTCCAAGCAACTTAATGACACTTGAAAAACACTTTCATGTAACATGAAAACTGGTATTTCTTTTGTAGGTTTTCTTCCCAGATATCTCAGTGGGAGAACAACAAAACAAATAATTTAAAACTATAAGTAGCAGAAAAACTAAGATGTATTGTAATGTAAGAATTATTTAATTATTACTTTTAATTGCAAAAAAATGAAAACCAGGGTGTTTGCTAAGTTATTCCAACTGAAGCTTTGATTAAATGACAAAATTGCCACCCCTGATGTTACGCTGGGGGATTCTATCAACATGGGGTACAATAAACTCAAGAGACTGCCCGGTGGTCTGGACCTGCCCCCTTCCCCAAAAAACCAACGCCAGGGGTAGACAAGCTTATGCAGTGTGGGAGGCTGCAGCGTACAGCTGGTGTTCACCAACAACAGAGGATGCTGTTCTGGAAATACTCTTCCTCATGATAAATTCCTGGAGAAGTCTGCCTTTCCAGGGAGCAAACTATGTTTGTTACAAAGAAGAGTCAGATAAAAAACCATAAATGAAGTTCTTAAACTTCGCTTTTTTTTGAGTTTGTCTTTTCAGATACAGGGAAATCTTTCATACCACACACATGCAGCACGCGAGGGAGCTCAGAGTCTGGGCATGGGTACCATCAGCCCTCGATCCACTTTACAGGGTAGTCAATGACCACAGGAGAGTTAACCAAAAAAAACCCCAACCCAAACCAAAAAGTTTCTCTATAAAAAGGTAAAGAGAGCTGCTGGGGAAATTTTAGAGCACAATTTTCAGACCGAAGACAGTCAGGAGAAGCTTTCAGTAAAATGATGATGCGATTTGAAATGTAAATGCTTGTAACTAACACGAGTTAGTTAAATCCCACATATCGAAATCTCGCAACACTAAACATCTTCAGGGCAATATCACGATTCCAGGTCTAACACTCAGGAAAGAGAAGATCCCGATTCAGTGATGTCTCTCAAATCCATTGCTACAAAGTGTTATAAGCCCAAACCTGGTAAAAATATTTCTGTTTCCCATTCCCAGGGAGTTTGTTATAGATGTACATTGCAGCTGTTCGAGGGAAACAAAGAAAAACCTTTCTGGTTCCTAATTTTCTGAAATTATGCATAAGAGCATGCAAATCCTGCACCTTCTGTAAAATAATTAGATCCAAAAAGAGCAGCCTAATTGTATCGTATTATTTTCTGTTAAAAAAGAAATAATCACGACTGCTAAAACCCCCAGAAGTTTCCTTACAAGAGGCCTCAAGATCAACATCTCATGTAATAATGGTGCCCTCTCTAAACATCAGGATATTACAACTATTTTCAGAACCCAGTGCCAGGGGTGCCTTCCAGTACACTGGATCCAAACATGAACTTCAAACTGTAATAACAGAATAATTTAGGTTGCAAGAAACCTTTGGAAGTCATCTGACCCAACCTTTATGCTTCCCAGAGCAAGGCAACTTCAGGCTTGGTCTGGAATCAAAGTGTGCAACAGAAATCAAAACAGCAACGGAAAATGGGAAAATTGGTCTGCAAATGAAGAAATTTATTTAGAAGCTTTGCAGTGAGCATCACTTGAAAACAAGCGACGAATCATCCTTACATATCTCAGAAGTTATTATTCAAGATTTCTTGCTCTTTTTCTCCAAAACACGCTAAAGAAAAAGCTGAGGAGGGAGAGGGGCATTTTCTAGGATTTTACTATATGCAAGGAAATAGTCAGGCCTTCTTTGCTCTTCCAAAAAGAAAAATAATCCCCATTTTCCACTGAAGAGGAAGGTGCTGCCCTCTGTCTACCACAAATCTACAATTTAGCTTCTTCATCTCACTACCAGTGTCTTAAAACCGCCCAAGACCATAAAGCATTTTGCTATTAAAGTCTAGAAACAAACACATTCACATTTTTTTATTGCAAATTCCTTTAACTCACGCAGCTAACTTACCAATTATCCATCTTTTAATGTGATCTCTCCCACAGCTGGGAAAAATCTAACCCTCTCAGGACTCAATCAGATATTCACATCAATTTGTTTAATTAACACTAAGCTTAATATCTCTCAATTACAAACGCAAACGCTTTCTTAAAACAAATCAAACTCAGTAACTTACGAAAACAAAACAAAGAAATCTTACACCATTTAAAGATGATTCAAAGACCTTTGAGAAGATTAAGTCAGAGTCTCTCAGGCATTTTGAACACAGAAAACGTAGAAGATCCAGAAAACCTGAGGTTCAAACACCAGAAGGGTCACCTCAGGTTATCTGCTTGTATCCCTCCCAGGTGAGTACGACACCAGCTTATGATCTGCCCCTAATTTAAGATCTTTTTCCCCTCTTCCCATTTTTTTTTTTTTTGCCCCTCCCCAATGTACACAAGGAACTGCACATTCTTGGACAAATGCACACACTTCAAGTGCTTCTTGAAAGAAAGGTGGTCCATCACATCAGCAAAACTAAGGTCACTATATATATATATAAAAATAAATTTTTGCTGCTCAGAATTTAAATTAAGGTGCTCAGAAACTGGTACGAGCATCTTACCCTCTCTCGGGATCAAATCTACAAATTGCAAAGCACTCATTATGCACAATCCTCTAAGCACATTAGTCATCCTTGGGAATATATGTTTATCACATAATGAATTTCAGACATGTCTATAATTACAAAAAATTATTGTTGTTTTAGAGCAATGCTTGTAGAGAACACATAGATTATGTAAACAAAAGGAAATAGGAAAATATGATATCACTGATGTCACTGATCTCCGATAGCTCTACAGCACTTCTTGGACATCACTCATAAGGTTTCACCTTATTGTGTAACATAGTTTTTTTTAATTTTATCACTTATGGTACGGATACTTAAAGGCATAACATTAACTACACTGTGTTGTGCCTTTCTAAAGGAAATTTTGCCAGCTGGAAGGGACTTGTAGTCATATTAACACCGTTGAGCTTAAAGTAACTGCATACATCCAGTGGCCTTGGAAAGGGGCAGAGAGCAAGAACATCCGAAGCTACAGCAACTATCTTCTGGCTTCTTTCAAGTCTTCTCCTGTGAATATCAAAGGCATAGTGACTCTTATTTTTTTCTCCAAAATTTAAATCCATTTTGATTTCCTCACTCAAGAAAGGAAACTCAAAAGTGACTAAGGCACCCAAATGGCAGCCCAAGGGGACTGCCTCCTGTCAAGGTCTTCCCTTTTGGCAATTTGACTCGCAAAACGCAGCAGTAATTGTCCAACGTGCTGCTTATTTTTCAGATAGTAAACCTCTTTACGGCAGCAGTTTTTCAGGTGTTCGTAACATTTGCACTTAGAATTTTTCTCCATCATCTTAGTCTGGAAAGAGGCAAAGAAGTTATATCATTTGGCAATTCCCAAGTGCCAGAAAATATCGGGAAAAGAGAAAATTTATCCTTCTCTATAGTTTTATTATTACTTAGACCTTAAAAAAGATGTATACAACAATACTGGCAACTCCTTCCATTATCCTAAAATCAGAATATTCACCATGAGAGCAATAAAGCCTTACTTTCAGTTACACAAAATTATTTGATCTCTCCCTTGATTAAGATACTGTCTTTACTGCTCATCCAGTGAGACAAATGTGAAGTCTTCTGAAATGCCTAAGTATCCCCTTCCATTCTCTGCCATAAAATTACCAGAGCTCCTCAGACAAACTCTTAAGTTACCAAAAAAAACAAACACAACCCTCTCAAACCAAGTCCCAAAAGAAGTCCTTTTGCTTAGTACGACGGACACTAGTGTTGAGGCCACATGAGAGAAAACAGATTCAGAATTCTCTCTTGTATTTTTCAACAAATTTGACTTAGGACTTGCAAGATCAAGACTATTGAATCTCATTAAACAACTATGCTCTGAAAGGAAACATAGAAAGAATAAAAACATGGATGGATGCAAAGGGAAATATCAAGCTTTATAGAAAGTCTCAGGGGGTTTCCATCCCTTTCCTAAAACCTCCTTAGAAGTGTACATCTTGAGTTTCTCAAGGAAAGAAAAAAAACTTAAACAAACAACCCCCAACACACCTCTTGAGTAAAGAAAGCCTGTGCATGAACTTTGCTTTTACAAAAACAGCAGAAACAGAATGGCAATTTCTTATACGACAAGCACATTTTTTTCTTGTTTAACAGAAATGGTAAATCTATAGTTGTAGTTCATGTAAGTACATCCAGGAAGGATTTAACTGGTTATGGTGGGCAGCCCTGGGCTCACTGCTGAACACTCACGGGAGAAATGGCCACTCTCCAGTTATTCCCAGGACCTACACAAATTAATATCCAAGTACAGCTAAGTGCTATATAATGTGTGATAAGGAAATGAAATATATTTTTAATTTTTTTCGAACCAGAATTGACAGACTTCGGCACTTGGCTAAATTTGAGGTCATGCTTCTTACCTCTGATTTATTTTTATTTTGTAATAATGGCACATCTCTTCATTTTAAGCACACATCAGTGATTCTTCTCATTGCCAGATATTTCTATAGCTGTTTTAGACATATTTAATAAGGGTAGTTTTACCGAGAAAGATTTTACTCTTTAAAAATGGGAGCTTTTTAATATGATGGAAAATTTTCTTTTAAAAACCGGAATTAATGTGCACTGCATATAATGTGTTGTAAAACAGGCAGTGCATCATTATCACCTCCTACTTAGAGCCATTTTAACCATAATCTCAGTATTTGGGTAGCTCAGCTAATTAGCAACCTAGTATTACTGTAGAGATGAGATTGTCATGTTATTTCAAGTGGTTTTTAACAGTCTTTGAACACGAACTACTAAATTTGTTAACAGTTTCCACTATTTGAAGAAAAAAAAAAAAACAGACAAATTTTCAGGAGCCTAGAAACTGAGAAGTTATGTAAATGTAGTTAATATTAAATGTAACTTGATTAATAAGGGTGTGTGTGTGTTGTTTTTTAAATAAACACATCAGGTCATTTCTATAGCCTGCTTGCATTAATTGATTCTGGGGTTAAAACACCAATATTTCTGACGTTTCCTCTCCTGACCATTCCAGGTTGTGGCCTCATTTCAACTAATGCTGAAAACACAAAAGCAATGGTAGAACAGTCCATTTCTTTATCAGAACCACATGTACATTGACAAATAAATCCAGGGACAGTCAAGCAACAAGGTTCAAAATCCTTATTTAAGCAATCATTAAAAAAAAAAAAGTAACCATTACAAGAAAGTACGAGGCGGCTACAACTTTTTCATACCCACATGTTCAAATGATGTCATGATTTCCTTGCTCAATAATCCCAATGGTTTCAGACAAGAGGAACAGGTCTGGTTTCACTCTGCAGTAGGTGAGTTTCTATTTGACCTTTCCAAACATTCACGAGCACACCCAAAAGTTAAGTACTCCTTAGAAAGCTGACTGTGGAAGAGATTCCCAGAGTAGCTGAGAAGGTACAGAAGGGAAAGCAGTCCATGAACAACCCACAATTCTGATGCTATGGGTAAGAAGGATGATGGAAGAACTACAGATATTTTTAAGAACCAAAAATTAAGTTCTGCAATCACAGTTTTGCAAACGGAGCCACATGACCTGCTGAAACAGACACACACAAAGACCAGACAAGTCAACACAAGATTAGACTGTTTATCAAATAAAACAGGACAACACCTACATATAATTTAGGAATTATTCATCAGAATGGTTCTCGTTTCCTTCGTAAGAACCACTTAGAGGATTTAGGGTAGATATTCCATGCAACTGCATGTGCATCATCTAGTCAGAAACCCAGTCTTTAAAATGTTTACATCAGATTTGCATAGCAGGAGGGCTAGAAAAGGAGCTCAGTAGAAAGCAAGTACATTTGAACCAAATCTTTACTCGAGTTGTACTCTATATATGTACATTGGGGCTAATTGGATATAAAATTATGGACTGAGAGAAGTGAACTCTTCAGTGTTACACTGTAATACTGCCAGAAAAAGCATTGTGTGTATCTGATAAAAGCCCATATACATGATCTGCTTATTGATGACATGTACAAAGGACTGACAATACTGAGAACTCTTCCGAATTAAAAACAAAAAGCAGTTTAATTTGGAACTAAGCATGAAAGGCCTATTCATTTATCACTTTACTTTGTGAAAGGTGGTAGAAGTGAAAAGCTTAATTAGTTTCTCTTAAGTAAAATAAAGGACTACACTAGTATTTATTTGTTTACCATACAGATTGCTTTGTATTACAGGATAATTGTGGGATTATCATTTCCACTCAAGGGAGAAATGCATTTATTTGTTACCACTGCATCAAGTATTGTTCTGTACCGTTCTGCATTAGCAGTATTTCATCCATTCTACAATATATTCAGAGAGAAGTTAATTTTATAAAATCATATTTTAATCTCACGTATTGATTTCTCAACCCACCGTATACAATTTGTCTCATTACTTATTTCAGTTTGACTGCAACCGCTTCCCGGGAGGCACCTGAAGACACAATTCTATTGGGAACTGGAGGGAACAGCAGTTAAAACTCAGGCAACAAAAGTCATAGTCATCACATCTAGAGATCCCCTTTTTTCCCCTTCATCATCACCCTTCTCACTTCCATGCTGATTAACCAAGACTCACGTCTCACTCTGTCTGCTTCTGAAACATCACAAAGTCTGGATTTCTCTGGCTCATAAGCATGTTTCCAGAATGGTTTCAGAGCTGACTCTGCTTTCCAAAAGATGCCATTTTTCCTGGTTGGAATTGTGCAGGATTCCAGAGTCCACTAAACCCAGCAGTTCACTACTGCTATGCATCTCTTTCTATATTCTGTACCTGCACACGACAGCATTTGTGTTCTTAAAGGAAAATAAATTGTGAAAAAGAAACAGAAAGCTCTCTAAAGACTTTGTTGCTGAAGTCATTATCCAAAACACATCCCGTTGCCCTGCCTGCAGAGCAGAAGAGCACTGCACCCCAGCCTCCCCCTCCTCCCCTGAGCTGCAGATATTGATTGCAAAATTGACATCAATAAAGCAAAGAGTAAAATATTTAAGAAAGAGGGTTAAGCTCCTGAATTTAAGAATAAGGGGTGCTCTGAACTTCTAATGGAGGCAAAGGAAACTGGGAAAAAAGTTTATACAAATCAGACAAAACAAATACAGATAAAAACCCTCAACAGTAACAAGAAGAAATAAAAAAAGAGGTATTCTGCTTCCCCATATAAACAATATAAGTACAGACATTTGTCCAGGACTAGGTCCTACAAGAACTAAGGGAACCACTCCCATTATGATACTTGCAAGTAAAAATTTACTGAACCACAAAACCCACTAAAATTAAGCAAGGTAATACTGATCCTTTGTAGAAGCCAAGAAACTGTGCTTTGTTGGCTGCAACTTTTGGGTTCCTTTAACTGCACTTATTCCAGAGAAAAAGCTTTTACGGGAGGCATTTCTTTTACACTGGGATATATATAAACCATCTAATTGTTTACTACAAAGTGTTTCTGACAAATGAGCTTTTCAGTTTAGCACAGTAAGAACAGAGTGCTGAAGTTGCATTCGCTCAGCGTACGCTTTGCCACGGGTACAGCAACTATAATATACAGTCGTTCATCACTTTAGAAAACAAAGTTATTTCACATTTTATCTATTTTAATAAACCTGTTCATTTCTACAAAATTTTATGTTAATCTACAGCTACAAGGACATCAGAATCGGAAACATCTTTAATTTTCTCTGACTTTATATACCCATACAAATATCTAATCGTGTTATTGTGCACCATGAGTGCACAAGTAGCGAGATAGGCATTTGGACTCCATACAAACTGCTTTATGGTAACCTTATTTCTACAACAACCACTCTAAAAGAAGAGAGAGGCTCTACTATAAAGATTCTTAGGGAGCTCATTCATGTGTTATATGCATTAAAAAAAAAAAAGCAGCATCAGGTACATTACCTGATGCTATTGGAGACGTCACTCCCAGGAAAGCATGGCTTTGCTGTCACACACTGCCAGAGACAGAGCTATCCTCCAAGGCCACCATGCTCCTGGTCACTAAACGTGATGGCCGTGGCCCCACAGACACCCCACAGAGAGGAGACAGCACCAGCAGCCCCTTCCCCTCAGCTCCTGGAGCCTGTAACTCAGCTTGGAGACAAACCCCAGCTCCTTCTGCCCTCCCTCCTCCCCAGAACACTCTTGATCAATTCAGCTGAAAAGCTTCAGGACATGTTCCCCCCCAGACCCCATCTTTCAATAGTTTACTTGTGAAGGCTTTAAACTAAATTCTTGCCAGCTGAGGTGTGCTAATTGCTGCAGGATGAACAATACTCAGCTGATCCCCAGGTCTCTGGTGCAGTGTACCTGTGCAGGCAGGTGCTGCAATCAGGGATGCTGCTTTCCCCTCCTGCAGAACAGCCGTAGATCCTTCACTTATATCCACTGCTCACAGAAACAGGGGCAGGACAGTTTTCCTTCCAAAACACATGGGAATAAAAATTCATTCCTAATGTGACTGTACTGAGCGTGATGGAATTATACCAGGGATATAAACCCAGTGTTTTGGTTGTCTTTGGATTTTCGACTTCCCAGTCTTTGGATAGTATCTCCCAGACTTTAAGAAAAGTAGAGAGATACCTTCCAATATTAAAAAAAAAAAAAAAGGAGAGGAATCTGGCTTTATACCCTAATAACTGTTATCATTCTTCATAAGAGCTTGGTCCATTACATACAAAGCATCCTTCAGGAACTCTTGAATCAGGGTAGATAAAGTCACATTGTGTTACATAGAAGGGGAAAGGCAAAAGTCATTGCACGTGGAATTATCAACTTCTTGAAAAACTGAACAAATTGCTTTCAGTTGTGCTGATATAAACCACAAAAATAACTTTTATTCTGTTCACCAAAAAGAAGGGAAATTTGGAGAGGTTTATTGTACTCAGGAATGATTGTTAAAGCTCATTAAAAGCTGCATTCCTAGAGCAACTCTTAATTATCCAGTATGCACTGGATAATGAGATAAAGGTTGCAAGATCAATATTGTTCGCATAAAAATAAAGGAAAACATCTAGCTTCAACAATTTCATATCTGTAGCGGCAAATGAGAAATTCATCCTGAACACTAAAAGCAGATATTAAAATGTATTCAAGTCTAATTTGTCTCCTTAGAGGGCACCTCATTCTCAGAGAAGCCTCGCCGAAAGCACTGATATCAATTCCTGAGGTGAGGCACTACACGAGACATAATACTGCCTTTCCTCTTCCAAGAACCTTGTGTATTCTCACATACTCCAAACTCTCCTCTTAAATAGCTCCCTACATACAGGTTCCCCCTCCTCCGATTAAAAAAGCAACGATGATGCAGGCCACTTCTTGTCTGCATCAGCAAAATCAACTTATTCTTATCCTTCACCCGCTTCAAAAACATAGAAATAGGAAAACAACTCAATTTTTTATGCTCATACTTAGTTTTTAAAATAACACTGCAACTCTAGATGCCAGACAGCAAAGAACAAAGCGGGCCATTAATATTTCAGATATTCTCCAAGCAATACTATAATTTGGTCGGAAGATATTCGTGTCCATTTGAGCATCCCTGAGGTTGAGCAATACACGCTCAACAGTTTAACACAATAAACACCTCTATATTACAAGGAGGAGATTTAATTAAAAAAAAAAAAAGTACATTGCCTCCTCCAAAATATTTTTAACTCTCCATAAAGTAGAGTTTTCATGTTACATTTGCCAACAGTGACACCTGCTGGAAAGCACCGCGCTGGAGATTTCTGTCCTTTCAGACTCCTGACATTTAATTTCCCCTGGGATGTAACTCCAGTTCCCCCCCCCACACACACACACACGTGCAGGACAAAATCTTGGTATTAAAGTCAAATCCATCTGCATCAAAGGCGGGGGTACTCTGAGGAGCAGCGGCATGCCACGACTTTTTTTAGTCCTGTTTGTTATTTCAAACGAAAGCAAACACAATCTCACTTGAAAGTGTTTATTACATCAGTAGGCTTTGAGAACTGCAGCAGAATTGGGACTGCAAAGATCTCTTGGTTCTGGCTTATACCCTTTAAGTCGTTCCAAATGACATTTTCACGCAGAAAGTTGGGCCACGAGCTCAGTGCAAGTGTTCTGCAACTACACTGTTGTGCCTAACTGCACTCATGTAAAATGTGACCATCCACATTAGCAAAAATACAAGTATTTTGGCTTCCAGTACTTGGAGATAATTGTGTAAATATTGCCGCAATTTTTATAAGTAAAATACATAATAAAGAATATTCTGTTTGGACTAGTATTTATTCACTAAAGTAGTTAAGGTGTATTATTGTCTTTTCACACTGTTTTTAACACGGGGAGCTCCACGCTATGTATGGATCTTATGCAAATGCTCTTTGATTTCAAATGAGACTTTGCATACTAAGGAGTCTATTTTCCCATCAATGCAGAAGAGATTTACGCACATAAGTCCCATTACCATTAATGGGACTCACCCACATAAATCCCCTGCACATTGATAGACCCTTAGGATTTACATTGAAATGGGTCCTTTAGAGACTTTACAATGTCAACCTTTTGCCAGGATTTTGCGTATTAACAATACTAAGCAATACGTGGCAATCTTAATGTGCAAAATCCTGGCAAAAGGCACAACACAGAACGATATGAACAGAGCCAAAAAATGTCTTGCTCTTAGGCTATTTAAAGATGATCTCCAATTATTCTTTACCTGTCCATATTCCTATTGGTTGTTTTCCGTCATTACTTTCCTTATTAAAAACCCTACCTCCGATTTCACACGACTATCCTCTTTCCTTAACAAGCACTGCCCAAAATACACTCTAAAGCACCTTAAGACTGTTAAAAATAAAACATATTTCTCTTTTTCAGCTGAACAACTTTCCTTCCATTAACTCCCCTTTTAGCTGGTTACAATCTTTTAGCTTTTTTTTTTTAACTGATAAAACTACATTAGACCTGCATTAATATAAAAACAATGGTTAACTGCAGCAAGTAAGAAAGTTAAGCAGACTAAAGCAGAATAGTAGCAGTATCAATTTGTATGAAGTGGAGACTAATTCCCAAAATATGCCACAATATCACCCTGTTCCTCAAGGCTATTGGAAAGAAAAGCAAGGTCACCTACAATCCACCTGTGTTAGGTACAACTACACATCACCAAACTAAGCCAAGATGCCACTAGAAAAGCAACTTTTATCACCAACTTTTATCCCCTACACCATCAGAAGGGGTTGAAACGGATCTATCTTCCACACACACAAAGGCAATTCAACTCCTACCTCCTAATTTGGTGCCTAACTTCCCATAGATTCACACGAGTGCTTTGGTGGCTGAACAGAAGTTAAAAACTAAGATATTTTTTACTGAACTTGGTCCACTAGTAACTTAACTGCTGAGCAATAACAAGAAGCTCACGTGGCTGTTTGCCCACCCCTCGCTGCCCCTATGACATGATTGAGAAACAGAAGATGGACAAGAATATTTATTCCACTTGAATCAAACATAAGAGTTTGATTTTTTCTTTATTGTTTACTCTTAAACTGTTATACATATATTTTTTTTTTGGAGTTGGATTACACTGCTAATACTTTACCATTCAGCAGTCACTAAAAGCACTGAATTCCTACCTGACAGACAACAGGAAGAGTAACTCATAAACGGGACCGCCAAAGAGAATGAAGCTTCATCAGTTAAATCCTACAAGACCATCTCCTCGAGTGTTAAATAGAACCTCCTACCTGCAGTTATGCAAAACTTAACATCCAGAGAGCATGGATGTTGTAGGAAACGCACAGTCCCATGGTAAGAGGGAAATGGTGCTGCAAACAGTGAGTATTTTATATTAACAAAGCAAACAATTCTCATTTTACAAGCAGGGATGTACAGGTCAAGCAGCACGCTCTGGGTGACCAGCAGCAGTTCCAGCACATCGTTATCAGCCACCGCTTCCCCATACTAATGGATACCTCACTGCTGCAAAGCAATAAACATTCCAAAGGCTCCTGCCACTATTTCACAAAGAAAATTGTTTTACACTGTAGATTTATGAACTGTCTTCAATATAATACAAGTTTAAAAAAAAATAAGAAAAAGAGCAAGCACGCATGAGAGAGAGGATGCAAAATACGGGATAAGTAACCATGGTGATTCTTGATCTCGCACACAGGACAGACTGTCACATTGTATGTGACCTTATTCTACTCCACAGATGAAGACTCCACTGACTTCAGCATCAGCACTACGACAGGCTCTTAGGACCAGACCTACAAAGTTCATTGTACATTTAAGAAATTGACCATTAAGCATGTAAATATTTTTGTGAGTTTGAGCCTTAGCGAAGAAAACGTCACCAAACAAAAAATACCCAAAGAAAACCACACCACAACCAAGTATTGTGGTCCAAACCCACAAAAGAACCATATCCATGAAAGAAAAGAGAGGGATTGCATGTAATTTAACTGCCAGACAACAAAAATCTGCAGAATAATTGCCAGCGTCTTTTCCCCAAGCTTGACCAAATCACCCCTTACTCCTCACGAAGGAAATCAGGGCAGGAGATCTTTTCTTATTCTAAAGTAGGATCCCAATAACTTTCTGGTGAAATCTCCAGATTGGTGCAGTCCAATGGCACGTTCAGAGAGTGACTAACAAAAGGTACCTACGGGAGAGTCTGCACTTCGTGATGGAGCTCCAGAGACCATCCTCCTCTTTAATTTTAAGGGAAAACACCAGGTGGTACTAGAGGTAGTAACACTCCTTTTTTTACACAATATTCCAGCCATCAGAGAACTGGCAGATTTTGTAAAAGTAGCCATCATTTGTTTGAGGGGGTTTACAATGTGATACCCCAGATGAAGTGCCTACAATCACCTGGTAAATGCTAGGCTGGCAGAACAAACCTTCTAAATTTAAGATTGCTCTATTTTGCAAACATGTCCTGGTTCAGCAAAAGAGATCATAACTCCACAGCCAGGGGAAAGCCTTCATTGGGAGAGGGCAGGGAAGATCCTGAGCCTTACAGGAGAGTTTACTCACTGAATATAAGTGGAATTGAGAGTTAAAGTTATACTAATTAATCAGCTGGAAAATAATTCTTACACATAGACTTGCAAGTTCTGCTGAATGCTAATGGGAACAGGACAGGACAGAACTGACTTCCAGGACAACTATATTGTAGCTCAACTAGCCCACAAAATAAAAAAACTCAATCAAAACAAAGGTTATAATGGGTTATTCCTGCTTTTGCCAAGCAGCTATGCTTCAGTAAGGAAAATGCAGAATTAATATTGTCCCTTAACTATCCTGGTTTAACTGAGCTCTGCACAAGCTCCTCACAGACCTGCACTTGCAGGGTATTTGGGTTTTGAAGTCCAGAAAACCATTGTAAATCCTGCGTTCTGGGTTTGCCATCAATGTCTGCCCATCTGCCTGCCCAGAAACAGCACAATTTCTCCCTTTCCCAATTACCCACCTTGACCTACCCATCAGAACCATACAGTTTTTCCCCGTAGTCATATTTAAACATAGGCTGAGAGAGTTGGAGTTGTTCTGTAGGGCTAGCAGTTTTAAACTGAAAGAGGGGAGATTTAGACTTGATATCAGGAAGAAATTCTTTGCTCTGAGGGTGGTGAGAGCCTGGCCCAGGTTGCCCAGAGAAGCTGTGGCTGCCCCATCCCTGGAGGGGTTC
>JAOTQQ010000052.1:1562731-1597731 GCA_026546715.1 Gallinago undulata
CCTGGTCTGGTGGGAGGTGTCCCTGCCCAGGGCAGGGGGGTTGGAACTGGATGGTCTTTAAGGTCCCTTCCAACCCAGACCATTCTACGATTCATCCTTCCTTGAGCTCCATGGAATCTGTTAAAATGACATTAATGAGATGAACTTGAGAGTTAACAAAACAGGTCCTAGTGGGTGAAATGATATCGCTCAGGTTCAACTGTTATGACTCAAAATAGGATCTCTTGGAATCAGCTGCCCCTCTAACCATCTTCGTTTATCTCTAATGACTGTCTAGCAGCAGTAACATATGCTTTATTTTTTTTGTATTTTTGCCACAAAGCAACCTTGCTGTGATGACACAGCCACTATATTTAGTTCCTGCTCTGTACTAAAGTATAATGCTCAGCTAAAAGTTTTCTCTTCTTTCTCATTGTGTAATCTATATATAAAACTTAAAATATAGTTTCTTGCCAAAAGGCAGGTGGTGATATTTCTGTAGCTATAGATAGTACTCAAAATTACTCTTGTATTTAAAAAATGGCACACATTACTATTGTACAGTGAACTTCTGTGACTTGACATGTCATCTTCTTCATTTTACTAGTCAAAATACATTTTTAGCTATTGTTCCTCAACAAAAAAAATGTATATTACTAATGCTGAGGTTGTGACACGAAGTGACAGAAGCCAGGAAAATTCAAAGTTCAGGCTGACACTGTATCCTTTACTCGCACCGCTGGGTTAATACAAGACAACGGCTGTCTACACTTTGGAATTCCCAGGCTTTGTTAAATACATACCATAACCTTTCACATTAATTTAAAAAAAACCTTCTCTCTTCTTCTTCCCTTAAAAAACGGGTTTTAAAAAATGTTTTTGTTGCTTTTCCCATGATAAAATGGGAAGGCAGAACACTGCAAGTATAGGTATGAATAGCGAGGTGCACAAATAACAGCGTGGGGGACCAGGTAGTAAGGTATCTAGAATAAAACACATAGTTTTATGTTTTATACCCTGCTGTATCACCAATCTTGATAATTTATAGAACCTTCTTATCCATAGTGTTTAATTATTTTTAAAAGTATTTTTTTATCATCAAAATACTATCCGTATGAGACTAGATATCAGTGGAGAACGGGTAGATGAAGCGAGTTGTCCACAGCCATTAAGATGTTTGTGGCAGGACAAAAACTGAAACAATTTCTCTCCATCCTTTGGCCTTCTCACCCGAGCACTGCAGCTACTGAGACCATAAGCACATAAAAATGAAAAAATTCAGGACCTTTACAAAGGTCTTTGATTATATCACAAGTTTGATCAAAAAAATCAATGCCTTACAAGAATCATTAATGAAATTACAAACACACACATGGAGGGAGCTGATGGAATCAAAGTTTACTAATATATTATAATCATTCCCTTCATAAGCAATCCATTGCACAAAACAAATATTTTGCTATCTCCAGTTATTATGTATGTGTAATACGCATAATAGACCGTAAGTTTGGAATCCATTAATGCATTTTACTGTATTAATATCTCCCAACTTTTACACAATATCCCTTTAAAATTACTATGTCTAGCTCATTTTAATGGTATGATGTGACAGATCTTAAGGAATCTGTTCCAACCCAGTAACTCCTACTTTCACTCCCACCCAAACATTCAATCTGTGTATTACAGCTACTTTTCATTTCATAACTTCTCTTTTTCATTTATCTTTAATAGGCTGAATTTACACGGCAAGTCACTGAAAGCAAGCAAAAAAAAGATGTTGCTTATTCTGTTTTAAATCAAATACATTTTAACTTCACTCTCTGCTGTAATTCCATTCAGGGTTTACACTGACTTGACAATTTCTTTCATCCACTTTTGCACGCTCACAATCCCCTCATACGTTCTTTTTCCATAAACGGAGTCAAATATGCTTGACTGAAAAAAATCCACTTAGAAGAACATTAATTTCTGGAAGAATTTCAGCTTTAAAACATTACAAAACTCAAGTAAGACCTCAGCCCCTTGCCACATGCATTTCACAGGGAGGGGGAAAAAAAAAATAATCTCCAAATTACAAATTCAGCTTCTGTCAATTGTTTTAATTTTCCCCTGCCCTCAAATACCGCACCACCTTCCATATATTATGTAGTTAGCCATCTGCATACCTGGTTTACAAAACAGTTTCCAGATTTCCCTCTAGTCCGAATTTACTCCCCCACTCGTTTGATGCTTCTAATTGACTCGCGCTGCCACCAACATGCACAACTCATGTCACACCTACCTGTTAGCCCTGACCGACAGCAGAAAGGCTGCGCCGCAGTGAGAGAAGCCTCCTCTGCTTTACCATCTCCCTGAAAGAGGAGGCATTAGAGCACAATAGCTGGTAGAACAGGCAGAGAGCTCTCAGAAGGATTTGCTCCCTTAAACCGTAAAGGAGCATTCTTTGCACAAGGATATTTATATTTTCTGCAGGCATAAATCAATGACATTCAACTGCAGAGACGTTTCTAACTCAAAAGATGTCATCATGCGCCGTCAGATCTACCAACAATGGAATCATGAAGGAACTTCGTCTAATATCCCGAGTCGACTTCTATTACTTTTTATTTTTGGAATAAAGAATGATGAGAATTCTTAACAAGCATCTTGCTAACCACAAAACGGGCAGTGATGATCTTAATCACTTCACAGAGCAAACACAAATCCTAGAAGTGCCCAAATATTTCAAAAGCTCTTCACACAGCTGTGCCACCTCCCACGGGATTCAAGAGTATTTTACTGACAGTACCAGATTAAGCTCGTGGATCTGAAAGGTTACGTTAGGAAAACAGTGCCACGTTATAATTAGCACATTTCTACAGCACACAGAAGGCTTCATCAACCTGGTAAAATGTCTTTATTTGACCTTTGAAGTTAAGGTTGCCAGTCCGACATTATTTTCCTAGTACAATTATTTTCATGCACATATACAATCAGAATCCTCTAGGTTAGAAGGGATCAAGAGCCCATCCATCAACCTAACACTACCAAAACCATCACTGAACCATGTCCTTCAGCACCACGTCTACAAGCCTTTTTGATACCTCCATAGATGGCGATTCAACCACCTTCCTGGGCAGCCTGTTCCAAGGCTTGATAACCCTTCCGATGAAGAAATTTTTCCTAATATCCAACCTGAACCTCCCCTGGCACAACATGAGGCCATTTCCTCTTGTCCCATCGCCTGTTCCTTGGGAGAAGAGACCAACCCCAACACCCGTGAGTCAAGCCACTGAGGAACACCAAAGCAATCACCAAGTGGGTCAGGCTGCTAAAATTTTCCAGACAAATTTGGACTGGGATCATGAAGGTGAACTATTTGAGCCCAATGGGCCCACAACCACTTCAGGTCACCAAGGAAGGGACGCGACACATAAATGGGCTTGTGACTGAGGGGTGGATATAGGAGAGTAACACAGAAATACTGCTTTGCTTTCACAGATAAGGAGGCAGAGAAGGACCTAAAATCTTCAGTCAAGAACTGTGTTTTTACTGCATAAACAAAGTATCAGTCAATGGCCTAGAAAACCCTCAGATGCACAGAATAGTAAAGAAAGAGAAGACAGAGTAGGAAAGGGATATAAGAAAATGAATAAAATAAAAAAATAAATAAATTTCAAGAGATATGTCCTTGATCCTTCATAACATTTTTCAGTTGCAAAGAAAAGGAACAGGAAACATCCCTATAAATCTTTAGTCAAGAATTTTGATGATTTCAATCAAATTCCATCCACTAAGACTTATGCACAGTTTATTGCAACCAGGGATGTAGGTGCAGTAACATACATAAGGTTGTACACAGAACATGCATGGCATCCTGTGATCTCAAAACTAGTTGTGTGGGTTTTTTTAATCTATAAAGGTTTATCTGTCACAGAAACATAGAGAAAGGACTTTCCAGCACCACAGTCTGTGCTTGCCCTTCAACAACGTAGGGCTCCAGAAGTACATTTTAGAGAATTAGCTGGAACTACCTGCATGCAGCTGTCAGTACAATTCAGCCATGGCTATCCCAAGCATTCACGCGGGGGTTTAGCACCCAGTGCACCGCCTTTCAAACAGGAGAAAATGTTATTACTCCCACACACAGTTAAGGAGTTTGCTGGCCCAAGAGGCTACTGCAGCTCCGGCAAGCGACTGCCACTCTAACAGACTTTACCTGCTGCCTTTCTAAGTGGCCAGCTCCTGAAACACACCACTGAGAAATTATGGCAATAAGTCATAAAACTCCTGACATTTTGGCCAGAAACAGGTATTGCAATCTGCCAAAACCTCTCCTTGTGACAGCAAGAGATGGATGTGATAAAGCAACAGCACTTCGGATCCTTCAGCACATAACTCGCTCCCACCCAAAATTGACCACTGATCCAACTCAGGATACTTGATTTAAATCACTTTCCTTCGAAGCAAGGAGAAGAGTCCGCATTTGAGGATGTTTATTCATAATGCTTCAGAGATGATAGAGATGCTCAGAAGACACCATGGGCAGAGGTGGCACTGGGGCTTGTCTGCACATCACGGCACGAGGACTGGGACCGCTCTGGAGCCTCAGGTCTCCCTCTGAGCAGGGGACTCACTGGCAGGAGGAGGAACGAGTGACCATCCAACAAAGCTCTGCTGCTGGCTGCTCTAAATACTCCACCTGTGCATAGATCAACTGCCACAAAACTTCTTTTAAACAGGGTAATTTTTAAAGTAAAACGGAAGGGATGCTCTACAGTTAGAAAAATCAAATATCATATTAAGGGCTCCATTATTAACATTATGTCAAGGAACGCACAGCTTCCACTTCCCCAGTCAGTCAGAAGAGCACAGTGGAGGTTTCTCAGATAGAAGGCATTCTTTTCTAGCTGTAAGAAAGCAAGGAGCCTTGGAACAAGCAGTACTTTTACCTTGGAACCCTATGACAGATCGAGCCTTTTCACCGAGTGGTTATGGACTTCTTTGCCCTGTAGTTCTGCCCTGATCTGCCAGCTTTCTGAGTCTGGGGACAAACTGTCAGGCGAGGGTAGAACAAGCTCGTTGCTGTTGGTCTGCTCTTACAAACACAGTCTCTGAAGAAGTTGAAACAACAAATACACTTGTGAGTGTCTCCCAGGTCTCCTTCATTACTACAACTTGTAGTCCCAGTTATGCCACAGATTTTATGATCTTTGAATAATAAACAAAATAATAACAAAAGGTCGCTTTAAAAAAAAGTCTTCTTTATCCAACATCACTAAAAGAATAGCACTGGATATTTTTTTTTTTTTTAACTGGGCAGGGAGGGAAGACAAAATATCAAACCAGATACTGATATTGTGGGTGATGGCCACACGATGAGTACTTACACTCTACAATGAATTCCAACACTTCGTTCTTCAGAGGCTTTATGCCACTTAAAACAAAAGGATAAAATTGGCAGAAAGTATTTAAAAGCCATATTATTCAGACGTCACAACTCTCCAGAATAGCATTGTATCCCACAAGAAACTTCATCTCAAGTCTTGAACATTCTTAGTCGCTGGACAGACAGCAATGGATTACATGGAGTGAATTACTGGACTATTTGACAATAACAGTAACTCTTCTCTGTAAGAACAGATTTATATGTAAGCACAGAAATACTTTTGTATTACCTTTTACATAATGTAAAGTGTTTGCTATCCACATTCAAATCTGACTAAATGACTAGATAGAAAGGCCAAGTAGGAGCTCAAAATAACACAAAGAATTTTCTGAGATATTTTGCAGGTGTACTATGAATCCACTAAAAGAGAGTTGTTTAAAAAAAAACAACCAACAACAAAACCACCCCAAACCCCTCACAAAAACCCCAACTACAACACACTCATCACCCAGCTTATGCTGACCAGCAAATTCTATTTGCATTATAGGCCTGACTACAGCAAATTCATATTAGTACGACATTCTAAATTACCACAATAATTAATGTCTTGACACTACTGTCCCACCCTTGAGTGACAACCACCATGCTCATTGAAAGCCAGGTCTGAAGTCTGAAGAATTTTGGAAGCATCCCAAGGTGTTTGGGGAAGGACTTCATGGAACAACAACAAAAAAAAAAACACACTGTGCACATTACTCTACTTTTCAAATTAAGATCAACAATGCCACAACACCCCCAAGCCCCCCAACCTGACGTCACTAAGCATCAGTCACAGGAAAAAATCAAAACAGGATTGTCCAGCACCACTGCAGACGTATCCTGTTCTGCTCTTCAGCACCAGAGTGCAAAGTCTTACTAATAGTGTTTTAGAGAAGCTTGCATTTCTTTTAAGATCCCACTGAATGGTGGCAACAGAGTAAGAAAAATCAACTTTTTTAAAGTGCCATTTTTAGGGTACTGTGAACAGACATCACCTTCAACTGAATAAAGCCATTAGCCCTGGGACAGTGAATCTCAGTGGTGGTTAGGACCTTGAGGAGAAGGTCTGGGTCCAGGGACATCCAAGTGTTAATGCCCTTTCCTTATCTCACCACCACTCACCACTCTTCAAATTTCTCTTATCTCTTCTTTAATGCTCTGTGCTCACTTCAATTCCCAAATCTTTCTGTAGCCTTTTTCTCCTTTTGTTTTCCTTTAAGGGACTCCTTCCAGTCGTGAGACTGCCTAGCTCTACATTTTCTTATGATCTTTATGAGAACCCAGTTACCCCCCAAGCTGCTACGTATATTCACCAAGGCTGAGTACCCTTTTAGTGGCTGACAAGTTTAACTGGAAGGAAAAGTGTTTCCTGCAGGCAATGAAGAACCCTAGAGGGCACATGAAACTCAGGAATTATCATCCTTTGTCCCCACCTCTCACTGTTTAAGGCATTTTTTTTTAAAAAGCCACTGAAAAGTCTAGTGAAGATCTTTTCCCATCCCAGTCCATCTCAGTTGGATTAACACCCAAGCCATCAGATTAAACACCCTAACCTTGGGCACCAGAATTATCTACTTACACGCAACAGTCACTTTGACAGTTACAAGAGCTCACCCGTGGTGTTGCTAACCTGTCATCACCTGCATCGCCTTCTTCAGTTTCTGCTGCACTGGATTATGTTCACTAATAAAGGAAGTACTTTTAAAATTTGGTATTGTTTCAGTTCCCCATTTTATTGTTTCATTACTGTAAACTCCTCTCAAAGATTCAAATCAGTCGCTATAGTAATTATGCACATAAATTAAGCACACAGTTATACACATTATCAAAAAAATTAGTAGTAGCCATTTGTTGCTATTAATCTCTCCTGCCTTCCCAACAGGCAACTGAAATGATGCAGTACATTTATTCAAATAAATACTGCAAGTAATTTCTTATACTAATTCATCACACTCTAATGCAAAATGTGCTTGAACTTGAGAAGTTCAAGCTCAAGACGTGGCAACCTGAAATGATGCACAGCTGGAGGTACTGCTGTAAGATTCAACCCATGCTTAAGAACCTTACAGCTGTTTACAAACATCCTACCACAGACTGAGTACTGTCACCGAGTGCAACCCAGCCTAGGGAAAAGTTTAGAGCACATTCATAAATATACAGAAATAGTAGGGGGCACTCTCATCCCAATTCGAGTCACTTGTTCTATTTACAAGATCATATCCTTAAAAACTGAAGAAGAACTCATAAAGGAGGAAAAGATAGCACAGAGATAAAAATCCGTGTTTTCTACATGTCCCATATCATTATTAATATTTATATTTTGACAGGTCCCAAAATAGGACCGTCCTAAGAACAGTACACAGTAAGACGGGAAGCCTTGATACAAGGATAAGACCACGAGGGACACTCTCGTGCTTTGTTATTGCTTCATTTGTTAAATAATCAATTAGAACCTATTAGGTTAGACAAAGTCTTTAATGAAGACCACAAAGTGTAAGAAGGTATAAAAGAAGAAGGCTACAAAACTAAACAAAGAAAGGTTAATTATTATTTTTAGAAGCGGGGAAGAGGTGAGGACACAATAATTTAACCAAAATAAGTGCCATATGATACCGGTACACAAGGCTGTGACAGCACAGATTCTTACATTATCTAAATGACACCATCCAAACAAAGTCAACTACTTGTGTCTTTGTTTCCATACTCAGCACTAGAAAAGTTCCCCATTAAGGCACCATACACTGTATTTCTCAGGGTGGAAAGGCAGATTTTCTGCTAAAAACATCAAAGAGCAAAGCTATTTATTTCCCTAATTTGTTCATCAGCTCTAAATATATGGAAAATGGTGGACAACCATAAAATACACAGCAGTAATAGTTCCAGAAAAAAGTTTTTTGGAAATTTTCCACATTTGCTGTTTTGTAAGTCAGTCATTAGGAGGCAGCAAATGGCTCAAAACCATGTGAGAAAACAAATCCTGTAGGAAATGGAAAGTGAATAGGATAGTAACAACTAGGAGTGGGAAATTAATTCGGATACAAAAGTGGCTTCTTGACATTCTCCAATTCAAATCAGATGTCAGGTTCCATCAAACACAGTACTTTGGAGGCTATTTGTTAAATGATTTGGGATCTCATTGATGGAAACCACGCTCAAACTTTCTACGGTTGACTTTGGATTTTTGGTAATGTTAAGAAGCACAAGACTCATCCTAGCCTGTGTTCCTGGAGTATGCTTTCTAAGTTGCTATCACAACATTGTACACACTTATACATAAAGAACACAAACCAAATCATGTCTCATACCATGCCACCTAAAACAAACAGCTTATAACTGGAAATTCACCGTTCTAAAGTATTTCCATGGTTCCTCTTTTCAAAGTATCATTTAAAAGCCAGTGGCTGTACTAGTGCTTCATTAACAACAATAAAAAGATCTTAGCCAGAAACATTCATATCTCTCTACTCTTCCTACCAGAATACAGCATAAGCCAAGCTAAAAATAACACAAGAAGCTTTCTTAAAAAAACAAAACCACAAACCACCCTAGAATTTCTACTATAAATGCCTACATTTTTGTAAAATTGCCGGTGATACTTGATATTGTGCAGCCTGGAAGCTGTTTTTCAAATGCATTTACATCCCGAATCAAAACACTAGTGAAAAAGGATCATTTTACATTCTAAGCAAGTCTGTAAATATGAAAAGATTACAACATGGGCTAGGTTTGCTCACATCTTTGAATATGACATGTAAATTGGTGTTTATTTCACAAGCTGTATTATCTTCAACACAGAACAATGCACTTATCTGTATTTGCCTAAACAGTTATGGTAAGTAACAGAGATAAGAAGAGTTAAACCACATCAATATTTCATGTTAATAGATTCATACATTTGTACAACAATCTCACAATACAGAATTTGCAATTAATCAAACGTTTTCAGCTTCCCACAGCAATCATGAAATACGAATAACAAAAACAAGGCATAAACTTACTATTTGTTAGGTGCCCACACGGTCCTTTGGTCGGAGTCAATGGGAAATAATTACCACTAGGAAATCTGGTAAGCAAAAATACAATAAAAATAAACATTAGCATGCCAAAAAGAATAAACTCAGCTTTCCTGCAAGTATTTTTCCCCACGATACTTCACAGGCAAGGTTAAAAAAAATAAAAGAACCAAAAAAAAGCAAAGTTGAAAAAATATATATACACATTTAAAACACAGTCCAGCAGTGTTCAAGGATCCTTGCCTCTCAAACTTTAAAGCAGCACAGACAAATGTTGAGATGCCTATAATAGAACAAAAATCCAAGTTCTCAATCACTAGTTACGCAGTATGTGTCAGTAAGGAAGACAATTTCCAAAATAATGATTAATGTATTATCCAGATTTTTTCCTCTCTCTCCCTTCTCCCCTTCCCATTCAGGTTTTTCTTCTTATAAAATGCACATAGGTTTTTTCTTCCCTGTACCCTGACTCAGGCCTGGCTTTGAAATGCATTTCAATCTCTCAACACAGACTGCTTTCACTGCATTTAGAGTCCCACCAAGGCCCAGCTTTAAAAGCTACTGATTCTTTTTTTCTTTAGCCTTCCTCACAAAGGAAGGGTATTTTGTAAATTACCAGCTCGTTCAGATCAACAAAAGGTACTTTCATAGAAAGCCCCATTTGATTTTGCTCAAATTTGATTACAAGGATGGAGAAAAGGAAAGGAAGTCAAAAAGAAAAACCCCAGATGGCTTTTTCATTCATCTCAGTGAATGAGCTTTATCTGTGCCTTTTGAAACTGTAGCAGTGGAAAAGCATTTCTGTTGGCTTAAAAAACTTGACAAAAATTATTGGTTTGCCATTTCTCATGTAACTGCCATTGGGAACTGGATGAAAAGACTTTTTCATGGGATCGCCTGCTTGGATCAAAATAATGGAGATTAGGTATTTCATTATAAATTACAGTGGGAGATAGAGCAGGCTGTCATATTAATAGCAACCTGCTCATGGCCTTCAATGGTAGCTATTCTCCTAGACAAAGGACCAAGGGGGTTGTCTATTGAACTTGTACTTTAGGCCTGATCAATTTTCTATCATCAAGGCAAAAGGTGAGGTGACTAACAAAAGAATTCACACATGACTGACCTCATAAGCCTATAGATAAAACAGCTTAAAGAAACAAAACACATCCTGAAATTATGGGTGATAAACTGTATAAAGGAAAAAGAAGAAGAGAAATGATAGAAAAAGAGAAAAAAAGAGCATGTGGTCTATAATTCTCCCTCCCTTCTTAGGTGAATGGACATATTAAAAGCTACTTGTTTTCAGCTGCAGATAATTGCAGCCTTTGCTTTGCCATGTTCTGCCTTAAATCCTTCCATATACTTTTTCCTCCAACACTGTTCCAGTAATTTCATTCACGAGTAACCACAGTACCGAGTTTAATACAGAACTTCCAGGAGCTGCAGGATTACACGAAACATCACGGGCAGAAAGGTGTCACACAGGCGTTACATTTCTAATCAAATTACCGGAATTGCTGTGGTATGCTTTTATACAAAACCTTGCTAATTAAGTGAAAGTTGGACAGCTGAGCTTTATAACAAGAACATCCCTCAGAGCTCGAAATTCTCGACACCTTTTTCTTTCACTAAGACGGCGTGTAATTTTATACAGTGTGCAAAACAGCATGTGAAATGACTATAACATATTTCGGTACCCTTGCAAGTATATTATCTGCGTTTCTTCTGCTGCTTCCCAGGAGATGGAGACCCATCTACAGCATCAGCATTCAGCTTTGCCTATCAGCTAGAGATACGGAGGGTGAAATCGTCACCCTCCTGCAGCCACGTATATAGCAGCAAAATGCTCTCTGACTTCTGTCAGGATCAAGAGTTCCTCCAATTTGTTGTACAGACAGAAACTCAATTATCCAGAATGCTCTTATACAAAGAACTATGGCTCCTGATATATCTTAACCCTGTTGAAGTTTCCTATAAGACGTTAAAGTGCTCATATCCCCTCCCATGGCATTTGCATAGCTAAGGCAAAATTGTAGAAGCATGCAAATATTTGTATCTGAAGGCCAAAACACCAACAGCAACTGAGAATTCCCTTTACAGAGAGTTAACAGCAGCTCAAGTAGAAATGGTACCCAGCAATCTACTTTCAACACACCAGGGGAGATGATAGCAGTCTAGAATTCGGTTTCAACCACCAAGAAGTCAGTATGTGCCAAGTTTTCTGAGTTATTTTGGAATTTCTCCTTTCAGCCCTACCAGTGCAATGATACTGCAACTTCAAAAATGAAGCCAGCCACTGATTTGTGGCCCTTTGCCACAAATCACAGATCCACCTGTCTCACAGCAATATTTACATAAAGACACTGAAACAATCCAGGCTAAAAAAAAAAAAAAAAACCAAACATTTTTTAATGACTTAAGATCCAGAAACAGCTAGATGGGAGGCTACAAACTGGTGCAGGTGAGGAACTTCTGAACCATAACTTTCCTGCAAAAGACAGTGGATTGTTGAATTATATACCGAGGCGTAATGAAAACAAACGCACATTCATTATTACACAGAAACATTAACTAACTCATGGTAAACACCCCTTCTGGAAGTAAAGGCAAGGTGAAGACAGACAAAGCACCACCACTATGTGTTAAGCTTTGGCTGCCAACACAAAAAACCTGAGAATTGCTGCCAGAGTACATACCTCCAGGTAGCTCAGATACATGACATCATATGTGAAATTAGTAGAAGCCCTACTGGTAATGGTATCTTTCCATTATCCCAGGGATGTACAGACGATTACTAAATGATTAGCAATTAATCCCATCTTTACATCCTCTGCAAGGGGCTCTACTGAATAGTTAACAGAAGAAAGAGCTCTTGTGATCATTGTAGATAGCTCTCAAAGTATTGGCTCTGTGCTCAGTAGCAGTGGCAAAGGCAAATCAAATATTAAGAGCTATTTGAGAAAGATACAGCCCAAGCAGGACATACATTTTTTTCAGCACCAATATAGTTCGAGTACCCCATATTAGAAGTCAGAAGCAAGGCAACATACCAAAAAAGACACGTAGGTGCAACTACACACTTCAGAAGAAATAATTAAGCACTGACTGCCACTAAGACACAGACAGACTTGACCTACTGAGCACATCTCATACAGGACACGTGCAATTAGTGATCTTGCAACGCAAACTGGAGAAGTAATCAAAGAACAATGTCAGGGCTTTTTTTTTTTTTTTCTGCTTTGCTTGTTTAAGCAGGACTCCACTCACACCCCACATTATAATGTTATGGTAAACTTTAATGGTAAAGGTTCATGCCTTTACTTTCCACTTCCTATCCTCACAGACCTGCCTATAACAGAAAAAAAAATTGCCAATGAACAAAAAAATTACAAAGAAATTTGTTTTTTCTTTTGCCTACCAATAGGGGAACGTAGATTTACAAAACACTTTTTACAGTGAAGGAAGACAGTAGCACTAATAATTCTTAACCCAGTTTATAAAGGAATACTATGCTTTACTGCATAAGCATATGCAGTAAAACCATTCCTCATGTTTCCTCAAGTTATTTTGCAGCAACTAAATAAGTGATGCTACCTGCCTGGATCTCCCTCTCAGAGTCTTTTTAGACATACTGAGATAGAATTGTTTTCCTTTTAAAAAAAAAATAATAAATGTATTTTATAGTGTGTCTCCTTTATGGTTGCAGAAGGTTCATTATCAGCTTTAATTGTACTAGGCAGGAAGCGTAAAGACTCTGTCCTGTATCATTAACACTTGAAATCACTGCGGTTGCTAAACCCAAGCACTGTGAATAGCGCTTGAGGACGCAACGCTATGGGTTAGAGGAAGCCAAAACATAAGCTTGCTTGTCTGGCAGCTTCTAACCACACAACCGTAAATGTCTGCCCAATAATTTCAGGTAGAGCAGCTAGATTCACAACAGAAGACAAACGGGGAGCGCTTTGCCAGTAAGTTGCTCCCACTTGTACAATAAAAGTTCTATTTAAGTGATTTTTGGGTCTTTTTGTCATTTTGTTTGCTGCACTATGGCATGCAAAATGACTTGCTGGGCAGCTGTTCCCAGAGCACCCAGGATGTTAAAGTTAGTGTACTGGATTTCACTGGCCACCTAAAGGAAGACAGTGTAAGTCAGGGTTAATTTAGGCATGAAACTGCACTTCAGAAAAAGGCTTCCCCTCCACACTCACCCCGACCTAGGTCTTCCTTCCTTTTAAAGTTTCCATATTTCCATCTCCTTTCTTCTTCTTACATTCCACTGTATTGCTTTCACTTCCCTGATTCAATTTTTGAAACTATTGTAAATAGGGAATATATGGTTCAGGGAATCTAAAGAATACCCAGTGCAGAGGCTTCCTGAAAAATATTCCATAAAATGGAGTTTTCAGTTCCTTTTCTCAAAGACTAAAACAAAAAACAAACAAACAAACCAACACACCCAATCTGGGCATTCAATAATTTCAAATTTAAGTATCTCTAACAAAAAAAATATAATTAAAATACAAAAAAAGCTAATCATAGATTTGGGTGAAAAAAAAAATAATCATTTATGCTACTTGGGGAATATGCTGTATCAGTAACAACCTGTGAGGTAGACAAAGTAGGATCCAGAATCCGATTTGTCTGTTTTGCCCCAGTTGAGGGCAGGGGTACTAGAGACTTTAGGACAAGGTGGTTTTATGTTTTACTCACTTTCAGGAATTGAGATTTTTATTTAGGTAGTTATAAATGAAGTCATATATGCAAATACTACATAACAAAGTATTAACTACATTTTTAACTTTATTACTTTTTTTTTTTCATTGACATATCACTATCCATAAAGTTGGCTTTTAACTAAAAACTACAGCATAAACAATGAGGGGAGCCACACACTGAACCGATGAAATAACCCAAATTGCAACCTGCACAATTCACTAGACTAGATATTGAATTTACAGGTAACCACAAAAAGGAAATCATATCAGACAACAGCAAATGAAAACAATGCATGTTAAAAAGTAATATTTTATTAAACCCAGAGAATTGACTGAGAGCCTGAGAGACATATGAAAGAAAGAAATCAGGAAAAAAGTCAGTTTAGTATTTAACAAAAAGGAAAATACAAAAGGCTATGCTAATTGCCCTGATACAAAGGAAGGGTATAAATATTTTCAGTTTTAGTCATCTTGGATAGGAATCAATTTCTTCATTGACTTCAAGTATAAGATGTTTACATCTGAAAGTGGAAACTGCCAAATAGAAGTATAAAATAAAAGCGTGAGCATGCAAAGACAGCGCCAGAAAAGTGAACAAATAAATGGGGTACGATTAGCAAGAGACAAAGGACAAAAAGAAATTCTACAAATACACTTCAGAGTGAGAGGAGGATCAAGGCAAACTACTGGTTGGTCAGCAGCTTGAAGGTGAAAGCAAACTACTGACGCACTGTGCCAAGAAGCCTGAAGCGTTTTCTGCTTTATTGATAGTTGTTACTAAGACGCTCAGTTGTACTCAACTGGCTTCCACAATTAAATGCTACCAGAATTAAAAAAAAAAAGAGCAGGACAGAACAGGAAAGAAAAGATTGGGAAAATACGTAGGTAAAATCATTCAAAATTGGCTATGCCATATTAAATTTGCCCAAAGTCCTAGAGAGCCATATATCAGAACTGTTACTGCTTGAAAGCTGGTATCATTAAAACTATTTCTGGAAGCACTGATGGTTGGATATAGGTACAAAAGCCTTTAAAAACAAAAAATAATGTCTGTTTTAAAAGGAGAAGAAAGAAATTACATCTTGTTACTTTAACGTTCTTTACTTTCCCAGTTTGAGTCACCTAAAAAAACCCCAGGAAATGAGTAACTGAGCATGGATTCATCAAGACCAAGGCATAATGAAGTTAACAAGACTCGTAGTATGGGAAATAACTGATGTCACATTTCATGTTTTTAGGAAGACTTCTGCCATCATTGCATAGGAACATCTCCTGGTCTAACCAAGAAACAGCATCTAAATAGTATTACTTCTTGATAAATAGCTTTAGAAGAAGGTGATACTATAGCTATCAGTGATTCACTGTCTAAAAGGAAAAAGGCATCAAGTGGAGTTCTTGGCCAGCGGTGAACCCAGTACTATTCTTTATTTTCAGCATTAATCTTGATGACAGTAGAGAGACTGGTCTCATAATGTGCGAAGGTAGGTCTAAACTAGGAAGGTCTGCAGGCACAACGAGGGACACAATTAAGGTCCAAAAAGAAATCGTTTAAAAAAGATTGACTGCGATTCAAGAATAGCTACATTATTTCTTACTCTCAGAAATAATCAACTGTAGAAACGGAGGTTGAGAAACAGCGTAACAGTTCCGCACTAAAGGATCTGGATCAGAAGCTAAACCTTGAATCTACAAAGCTATGGCAAATAAAAGCAAGTATCGTACTGGAAGCCTTGCAGACAGATTAAAGCATGCCCTGAAGGCCACCTGAAATCATCATTTTGCTTTACCTGCTTTTGATAGGGCCTTAAATGGATCACTGTTTAGTTGTGGACACTGCCTGCAGGTTAAAAATAAGATGTAGTTCATTTGAAAGAGAAGCCATCTAGAAGACTATCTACAAGAAAAGACTGAAATACCAGACCAATTCTAGAAAAGAATTTTAAAGCCCATCATTTTAACACAACAGAAATACGTGGTTGTATTCCACCAATGGAGATTTGAATTAGATGTTAAAAAACACTTTGCAGAGCAAAGACAGACGTGCAAGGAAAACAGGCAATCCCTGGATGGCTTTGGAAAACAGTTAGAAAAATGTCTGTCAGGGAGGTTTTAGTTAGAACAGTCTGTATTTAAGACAATATCTTAAGGCTTCTTCCCACTTGTTCTTTTCTTTTAAAAATAATCATAAAACACAAGAGTAGCCAAAAATATAATTTCAGCAAATGCTGTGAAAACTCTTACGTATATCAAGTTTTTATGTAAATTTTCCTCTAGTTACAGAAGGCTTGGAACAATTCTGTACCTCTATTCCTAAACCTTCCGCTTTCCTTTCCCCTTCTGAAACTTCAGGTGCATCCACCGAACATGAAACCTCATTGCAAGCACCTCTCAACTTGGGAAATAAGAATGAACCTGCTCACAAACAGGTCTACAGCATCAAGTCCATAAACCTCCCCTGAACTACAAAAAATCTGTGTAAATAGCCTGAAGTAGAGATCCCAACACATGAAGATACAGTGCTCGGTAATCTTAATACTTGGAAAGCTTCTTTGATCCTAAATTAAAAATTTAAATAAACAACTCCGTATAATCTCTGGCCACGTCAACCTGAAAACAATAGTAGGGTCGCATGATGTTCTTTAACTGGACTTCTATGCTCCAGAAGTGATTTCCACATTCTGACAACTCCAGTTTCCATTACCATGACAACATGAACACATAATTATATATATGCATTGAAAGTAAGACTAGAGGAGTAGAAGCATCCAGAGAACTTGGTGTGAGTACCTGCACGCTAAACAAAAAAAAAACAACCCAGACTGCAATGTATTTATTTTAAATGCATTTTTACAGGAGAACATAATGGTTAGCCAAATAGCAAACTAAATTTATTTGAATTCAACAAAACTTGAATTAAACAATAAGATTACCTCAAACCTCACTTTATTACATTTTTCAATTCCACTAGAAAAACTCAAAAAGCTCACAAAAAGCAAGTTCTCTATACAGTTCAGATTTTGAATGAGATCTCATTTGATTATAAATACTTGTTAGTGACTAATTCATGTTAGTGGTTTCATCTTGGAATTTATTATTATCAAAATAAATGATTTTATTAGAATACTTACACAATGACAATTATAAGATGTTTTAAACTTCCTTTTTCTATAAATACACCTTTCCTGTATTGAAATAATGAGCTTAAGGAATTGTGTCTTCTGTTTACAGATTTATTTTTAAGAAACACTTCTTAATAAAAAAAAAGGCCAATTTTTTTGCTTTATTATCATAGCCTAGTTATCTCTGTTCCCAGTAAGATATTTCAACACTGTTGTGAATAATTCTAATTTCAGTCTTTGTGCCCATTCATTGCTGATTTTTTTTTTTATCCCTATGGTGGTGTGAGAAACCGACAGAAAAACAAATACTTCTGTTATCAGTTAGTAGCAGCTTTGGTGGTGATGACTTTTGAGTTAAAAAAAATAAAAGTGTCTTTAAACAGGGACTGAAGTCACCAAACTCATTTAACTGGGACACTGAAGCTGGGCATTAGTTTCAGCTATTGAGCAGGGAGCACAACTCTATTATGGTACTTCTGAGAAAACAGCCCAGTTCATCAAGTTCTATCCGTGCAATTTTCCCCTCAATACCACATACTTCTTTGCATACAGGAAAAATTTATTTTTGCTGCAAAATATCCAAGTGAAATTGGAGTTATGACATTAGAAATACAGGACTGGTCACTGACTGTATTCCATAGGGAGAACACCCACCTTTTCCCAGGACATAGACCCTTTCACCATTACAAGCTCTGGCCTTGTCAGCACATGGGATTTGGCCACTGCTTCCAGAATCAGAAACTCAGGAGCTCCTCATCAGCAATATGTATTGCTCACTAGTACTTAGAAGCAGCTCGGATACTCTGACTTTCCCAGACTGTTGTTCTAAAGGAGCTTGGGCAGATAAATTTAAAGAAGAAATAGGAAACAGCACTCACCAAGCTGATTTCAAAGAGCGGCACTTATATTATTGAACTGATAAGACTATTCATATGCCTTACTTTTCAGAATGAGTAGAACGAGTGTCTTTGAACATCCTTCAGAAGAGGATACAGAAAAGAAAATCTCACACAGGTACGAAAACATTAAACAAGCACTTCCACTGTGGGGAAAAAAAAAGACGAGAGAATTTGAGTTCTTTTAAATGAATGAGAGTACTCTCCTGGACCTTTAACAGAAGCAAGATTTTTTCTGAGATGAGAGCCAAAGAGATGAAGTGAGCTAGGGTAAGAAAGAGGGAAATTATTTCTGATAGTAAAGACTAAAAATAGGCTTCATCCAGTCCTGCTGTGACTAAACAAAAATCTTCTGTGAAACAAGAGATAGTAAAAAAACCAAGCAGTTCACTGACAGTGCCTCTGTGACAATGTGCATCATCACAGACTATTTAATCCACACTGAGCCTCCACAACTTACAACAACCCAGAAGATCCTCTGAAAGTTCTTAAACATGATAATTTCAAGCCTCCAAAACTTTGAAAAGGGTTTAACCACCACAGTCTCTTAATACACAGCCACAGAGCAGCAGGGAAGTCAGCTGTGCACACACCTGGAGACAAACTACACCTTTTCCTTCATGTGGTAGCCAGGAAAGGAGTTATTTCTGTTCTAATTTGACTGTACCAACCTAAAAACCATCATATTAGTATGCCACAGTCACCAAATTGGGTAAGTAGGACCACCTGGCCAGGTCAAACATTCAAACCACAAATCAGGTTGTTAAAGGGCTAAGATCAGCAAAACAGGGAGAATCAAGAAAGGTTTCAAGATGTTAGAACAAAAACAGGAGCTTTGCAACCAAAGAACCAAGATAACAGTCAAATATCTTACACAAAATAAACAAATTAGCATCCCCCAAACTGTAATATTGTTCATATCTTCTGATAAAGTTAGGTAGATCCATAACAATAGATAACAAGGCTTCAGTCTTGGGGAAAATGTTTCTGCCATGGGTAAAGCTGAAATAAGCAGGTCTTTCTAATAGAATCTATTTTTAGGTGTAATTTTTTTGTCTGTATATAGTGGCTAACATTAACAAGGGTAGCTATAAACATAGACACTTAGTTTAAGGAAAATTAAATTAGCTAAAGAGTATCTTGCTTGGGAAGTCTGTTGGGAATAACACCTAAACCCAATTCTGCAATGTAGGTTTAATTGTTTGCAGATCCTTTGGAAAGTTCAAGCAAACAAAACCTTTATCAGGGAAAAAGAAAGACTAAATCCATTGAGATTGCAGTCTCTGAAAAATAAGTATTACAATAGGTTTCCTTTTGAAATAGGGAAGTAAATATAGTGTGTATAAAACTCTGCAAATTGGATCCATCCAAATTACTCCATAACAACTAATATAAAAGGAAACTTAACTTACACCCTAAGACGCCCAAAAAAGTAGGAGGAAATAAAGATTAAGGCACAGCACACTTTTGAACACATACAGAAACTGACCCAAATTAGCTTTGCATCACAAGAGAAACAAAAAAGCCCAACATATTCAAACATTTAAGAACACTTATAAGGATATGTTAAAAATAAAAACAACAACAAAACACACCTTACTTCTGAATTCAATTCCAATACGCAAACCGAACAAACCACCAGCACACCCTTCAACTCCACACTAAATCCTCCAGGAGGAGGCTCAGCATCTGCTTTAGCAGCATGGGTGTGGCTGATTGCAATTAATTGATTACAGCTGACAACAACAACTGTGGCGAGGAAGGGCTGGGGAGGTTACATCTCCTGCTTTTCACTGCTCCTCCACCCTGTAGTTTTTGGATGTTGGGGATAACAGTGCTGTGTTTGTAGTGCACAGCTCAGGGGGAGCCCCAAGTTCCAGTCCCGAACTACATGGTGTGTGAAAGGACTTTTCTTTCTGCCCGCAGGCACCAACCTTTCCCATGTCACCTCCACGAAATTCCCCAAAAATGTTTGGTAATAGCATCTGATGAAGAAATCCCAAGGCTGGAGAAGAACTCTCCTTTGCTTGCGACTTTTTTTTTCCATAATCTTCTTTATCATTACAATTTTTTCTACAGTAAATTATAAGCATATAACTTGAGCATCTTCTAAACACACTTTCACACCATATATTAAAGAAACAACACTTAGTGGAATGGCTGTATTTATAGCAGAGCTTCAGTCGTTATCATTCAGGTCTAATTTCTCCATAAAGACTGTGTTAATGCATCTTTGAAAAATTACATTGCATTAATGGAGTCAAAAGATTTTGCTATTTTGTAAGTGGTGACATGAACAGCATTTTGATGTCAGAATAATTAATTTAACCAGCTTCCTGACTTATCACACCAAATTTTACATTCTCTGGGTACCTGAGGTAACATCTATTCTTATCCCATAAACCATAAGGCTTTAGCTACTTCTGTTATTACTTTTTTTTATGAGTAAGCTTTTGATCTCCAGTAAATTCCCACATCATAAAAGCGACACAGAGGCATTTTCCATGCATGAAGAATTCAAGGATCAAGGATAGGCAAAGAAATATTTGATCTCATGACCTTACAGGCAACTTTGTTTAAAATTTTTCAAGTCCTTGTAATAAAACTTTTACAAAGGGATTGGGAAGTTGCTGGGGTAGCTATGATTAAAGGCAAGGTGTTTCTATCTACAGCATGGAGTTAGAGAAAACAGATCTTTTGGAGATAGGAGGAATTACTTTTTCCTGTTTTCCTGACGGCATCACCCTCAATGTGACAATATTTCTGAGGCTCTCCCTCCTTCCTCTCTACCCAGGCTTTCAAAGTAAGCGTTAGTTCAGAAAAGCCCTCCTTTTTAACTTTAGGAAACTAGAAATCAGGACTATCTGTGCCGGGTGTTGGCAGCGGGGGCTGCAGAGGCCTCTGTGAGGGGAGGCCGGGGCTGCCTCACACCAACATGGCCCGTTCCACCTCAGGGCCCAGGCCTGTCAGCCACGCTGCAGAAAGGGCAAAACGCTGCCCTGCAGTGTTTTTCTCACAATACTGAGGGAAAAAAGTTTGAGAAACAGCCTTGTGAGCACCCAGGTGAGCGAAACAGGAGGGGAGGAGGAGCTGCAGGCACTCCGGCCTGTGGAGAGGGCACAGTCACTCAGACATCCACACTGGGTACATGGACAATGGTTGAGGGGATAATGAATTCAAAAGTTCTATTTTCTATGCAGTGGCAAAAAAACGTACTTCACAAGTCCTGAATGGAGAAAATGAGAATGTATCTTTAGCTGTTACTGAAAAGCAAGGTCCTTTATTTTCTGTCATCCTTCTCCACTACACTGAGACAAGATTTTACAGCACGTAGAGCTAGTAGATTATGGTCTGAAGTAAATCCCACAAAAGAACAACGTGGAAGATACAAAGACAGTATGCCAGGGCATTTATCTTTCCCACTTAAGCCTAGAAACGCAGAATAAGTATATATATATATATATATATCTCTAGTCTCCCAAAAGGTTGAAAAGTCCAAGTTGTAGCAATAGGCAATCCCAATGGCTTGGGCTGTTGCCTACAGATGGTGTGCTCTCACTCTGAAAATCAATTAGGGAAAAAAGGGGTTTTTTTTTTTGCTCATTATGTGTGGAATCACTTGAAATTCTTTAATAAGGAACACCGAAACAGAACTTGGCTTTCTGGTGTGCACTCGATACAGGAATTGCTGGATTAAACTGCAGTACATAGCACTGCCTTGAGAAAACACTCCCAAATGGTCCAATACAGTAAGCGAAGACAAATCAGAAAAAAAAATAGCAGAACCATTTCTGAGAAATGGGGAAAAATCAGAAAAGTCTACTTCCCTGCTCAAGCCTGGCTCCCTGTAATGCGTTGGGGTAGTTAATAATATTTTAGCAAAAATAAATTGTAACTGGGATCGTACACTTTACATAGTAAATGGTCTCAGCAAATACTTATTTTTTTATCTGTGCAAAAAACATAACCTCAAAAGTATGCACTTCACTATATAGCTAAAAGTTTAGGCACTGTAGTTTGGATGTACACCAAGACCAAATTGGATTAAATTGGAAAAAGGTTTTAAAAATCTGCTTGTTGAGCACATGGGAAGTTTTAGTAACTCATATAAATTGTTTTTCATCATAGAAGTTAAGAAAATGCAGATATACTCAATCAATATGGTCCACTGAATACAGAGTGGTTTTGGGCCTGGGCCTCATCCTCTCCATAAATCACTTCTTGCCTCAGAGAAGGTACATGCGGATCCACAAGATTATTTTAGGTACACAGCCCCTCAGTCATCATATCTGTGATCTGAAAACAGCCTTGTCGATGAGGAGTTTAAGCTTCTGAAATGCAGAGAAATGAGGGGGATTAATCTTTTACCTGAGTATATTTCTACAAACAAAATAGTTAACTATTTGGTACTTCTATGAAAGTAAAAACATGGCCTGCATCCTGTTTTCGAGTTCACCGTATCATTACGAATAAATGAACAAAAGTTCTTCCTTCTGAATATAGATACCGTTTGTCATATGCAATTTATAACAGCCCCCTCATTATAGAGAATCTTTTCACCATATGATGGCGTGTATAAGAACAATTAAAGAAATTCTGAATTCCCGGTATTTTCTTTAAATGAGCCGACTGGCTGTGAAAGGTGCTGGACTGACAGCTCTGATAAGTGAGACCTCTTTCTTCTGAATTGATACAGTACAGAGAACAGCAATGCAATTTTCGTTCACACTCTCCTGGGTATGTAATTTATCCCTGACCTTGAGAAGTGCCCGTTTAATCATTAGCCTCTCTACTGAAACTGCTAACAAGAAAGGCAACCATAGTGGCACAAGGCACCTGTTCATTAGGGAGCAGACTGAGAAAGCATCAGCTCATTGCAGCGCAGAGCCCCACGTAGAGAGAACTCTTCCCTGTGTGGTTGATCCTCCCCCTGCAAGTAACATCAGTATTGTCTGTAATATATTTTATACAGTTGCAGGCTCATATTTTCTTTGGTTGAAAGGATAGAAATTAAAACCTTCTTCTAACAGTTAAGGTAATTAAGGAACCTATGGCAAGAAATAACTGATCATTTAAGCATTATGTTCACGCTATCTGCATAAGTGGCAATGAGCTATGAAGTTCTTCACAGATGCATATTCTTGCTCTTTATAAGACTGAAAAAGGTAAGGGACATTTGGTTGTGTTTTCCTCTTTAGAAAACTCTTTCAAGGTTTGATACGATATTTTCGGGAAAAATCCCTACCCCAAGTCATCTATATTTTGCTGCACAATTGAAAAAACCCCAACTTTATTAATTACAGAAGGAAAAAAAAAGAGCTGGAACAAATATGAACAAGTTACATGCAAATTTGTTGAACAGATTACTCTATTGTTCAACAACAATGCACAGTTCTCATCTCTGATAAACAATTTCAGTATTAAGAACAACAGAATCCACATATGCTATAAAGGGATGTTTAATAAGGCATAACGAGTGAGTTCCAATCTTAAAATTCTCATTTGATAGTAACTGTCACACAAGGAATAAGCATTAAATATTTCTGGGTATCTTCAGTCTTTTAACTCAGAAGAGATAAGGGTGAAGAGGCCAAATACTTTCATACATTAGTGATGAAAACAGGAGATGAAAGCGAAAAAGAAGAAAGAGGAAAGGAGGCAGAAAAGTTAGACTTTCTAAACCCCAAAGTTAAATTTAAATGCTATCTATAATCTGTGAGACATTAACACCATGATGTGAAATTTATCATGTGAAGCGTCTACACACATTAAAACATTTACTCACCAAAGATTTTTGAAGTGAAAGCTCCACATTTGAATGGGTATGGACAAAACAGAAGTCAAGTTTTTCTGGGTGCCATTTTGTAATTGCAGGGGAAATCCATACTCTGTGTGACTGCAAAACAAAGAGCGGGCAGCACTTGTTCTAGGAATCTCAGTGGGATTTTTATTCATAGTCCTGTTGTGGAAAATGTACTGAATAATGGTATTTGATATTCAGTGTCTTCTGCAAACTGCAGTGTTGGAATTTCCCTTCCTGAATGCATGTATTTGATATCTGGCTGCCTTTTTTTTTCCCCTACTCATTTATATGTGTGTGGTTTTTCTTTTAACCCCCACCCCTTTTTAATTTAAATAAAATTCTGAGGGAAAAAAAAAAAAAAAGAAAGAAATAGAAGATCACAGGATGTGAAGATGCCGTTCTGGGAACTAGCAAGCAGTCTCAACAGTAAAAGAAGCCAAGTGATCTTTCAAGTGGGCTATTACTGTAGTTGTGGGAGCAGAATAATGAAACTGAACAGAATAATTGGCCTAAATATCTGGTTAGAGGGCTGGTACAGAGAAAAGAGCATGAAAGGCTCTACTAAAACGACAGAAAGGTGGGTGTTCCTGCAATCAGCACAGAAAAAAAAAAAAATCACTGGAGAGGTCTGTAAACTAAAGAAGAGGGGGAGGGGAACCATTGGAAAGAAATCCAAGCAGAGACGGAGGGAAAAATACCCAGTAAATCTGAAAGTCTAAAGGAAAAGAGCAGTTGATTGTATTTGCTGACAGTCCAAGGATGGCAGCTGGGAAACAGCGATCAGAGGTGCAGTGTCAGGGGGTACACTGTAAGAGAAATGCAGGTGGCTCCTGAAAATATATGTAGGAACACTTTTATATATTTTTAAAACAGGGACAAAGATACGGGCTGACTGAATAGTCTTGTATAACCAGATACAGGGACTTCAGCTATCACTGCCAAGAGAAAACAAACAACCATCCTCTCTAAACTGGCCATTTCCTTCAGCTGAAGACTTAACAAATGACTTTGGAACAGAAAAGCAGTGAAGTCAATATACTCAGGTGTTATGACCATCCACGTTCAAGTCAACACTTTATTCCATTGGAAGACAGCTGAGGATATAAGACCTAGGTTAACTGTGCCAGGTATCTATAGATCAGAGATTCTTACAGTTGTTGAGATGAAAGATTAAGCTACTAGCATTTTCCACACCCTTACTATGTGCTTCTGAAAGTAACTCTTTAAGTTACCATGAACAGCCCAAAGCCAAATATATCCTATTTACAGTTCTGATGACAGAAACACACAATGCAGTTGATATTCGTGTTGTTAATGAATGATGATTATAATGACAGTATCAATAGATGATAATTACAATGACAACATCATACTTTCAAAAACCTATAGCAAAGTATTTTCTGTGTAATTAGCACTCCAAATTTTAAGTGACATAGCAGAAAATAAGTGGCTTTTCATTGGCTGGTTTGTATTAGAGTTCCTTAAATAATATCCAGATCAAGACCCCTTAGCAGGAGTCCTGGAGTCGTCATAAATTCAAGGAGCATGAGCATGCTATGGACCTTAATACAGAGAAAACTGGCCCAAAAAAGAGGAAAACTACTGCAAGTTTCAAGCATTTCCTAACAAACCAGTGAAACTCGTTCACTTAAACTTCAAAATGTCCAGATGATATTTTGAATACTAGTCCATATGTTAACACATAAATAAAAGCAGCTACAGGAAAGTGATTAAGAAAAAAAAAAAAAGTGTTAATACCATAAATAAATACAGAAGGAAATATATTTCTACATCAAGATTTACCACAAGAGGTAGTATCTTTTAGTAAACCAGATGTTATGCCTGGGAGCAAAAGATGTGGTTTGGGGTGCAAAAAGCCTTTGCCTAAAGCATGCATGAAGGCATTTCTTTTTTTTTTTAATTCTTCCAATAAAAGACAACACCACTTTCTATGAAAAATTTGCTTCACTTCTATCGATAGACAATCACAGCTACAATGGTACTACTAGATTAAAATGAGTCACCGAGCAGCCCTCTCTTGGTAAACAGTCAAAGCTAAGCATTCTACGCAAAGTACAAGCCTTCTTTTAAATGCATAAAATAAAACAAAGATACAAATAAACATATTCTGTAGCCATCTGAAATCTTTCTTCACAGGTCTTCTGAGCTGTTAGCTGCCGCATGCATCACACGGTTGCTAATAATGAACAGAGTTCCTGGTGAATCTACGTCTCATGAAATCTCATGCAACTCATTCAGAATGGACGCAACGAAAAATTGAATTGAAAACATAAAGAAAAATCACCTAGGACCGTTTTTGCTTTATGTCACTACAAACAGAAGGCAGAACAGTGAGTAAAGATCCTTAGTGATAGCTATGCAACATCACTTTTGTCTCTTAACTATAGCTTCAGTAATAATTAGCCTGTTAATTTTCCTAGGGATGTGTCTCTTGTTAGGCAATTGCATTTATTTAAGAACAATCAGAAATAATAGAAATAGCATCTGGCTCTCTCCATTTGATCTCTTCTGGTTTCCACATGGCTAACTAACTTCTGTACATTAAAAAGAACACACACACAAAACAACATCACTTGAACAAACTACTACCATTATTATATTTTTCAGGCAAACATATTTCAACTGCTTCTAACGATTATACCCTTAGTAACCTGTCTTGGCAAAAAAAACCCAGAAGTCTCCATTTCTAAAAATTTACAGAAATAATCAATAAGCAGTGCTTCAGCTTGCAAGAAACTTACTCAGAGAATATCCATTTATCCAATATCCAGAGGATCCTATTAGATAAAACTAATTAACAAGTTTTATTTCATAAATAATCAGATAGTAGCACCAGCCTTTATAAAATATGTATTTTTATTACTGCTTGTGCTACAGTGGCCTGTAGAATTTTGTCTGAGGTCAGGATTCCTATGTTAGGCTGTATGCAAACTCATAGATATAGCATAAGAAAGGTCTAAAAGTAGAAATTCAGGGTAGAAAGACAATGGGTTTAAAATAAAAAACTATTTTCCACTTCAGTGACTACGGTACAGGACAATCATAATAAAAATAAAAGAAAATTTATTCAAAATCATTGTCAAGAAAATATTTAGAAGCAGGACAGCTAATCAATCTGTGGCTATGAACTACAGAACTGTACTTGATCACCACAAACAGAATGGAGTGGTTAATACAAACAAATTTCAAAGAGAACTAATTGCAAAAAAGAAGACATTGATGTCAGAGGAATAAAGAAATTATATAGGAAAGAAGTCGAAGTGATGTATTTTCACAAATATTCCTGGATCGGGTTTATTTATTTTATTCAATTGCTGTTGTATACTGTGTATAACTCCTGCATTCGTTTGGGCAACCCTACCATCTTGCATCCTTCACACTACAATATCCACAACATCCTGAGGAAGCTACTACTTTCCTATTTTATTTTTCATGCAGAGAAACAATGAAAAAAAGATAAATCCCAGCTCCATTAAAATAAGCACGACTATCACTGACTTAAATGGAAGATCTCCACCTGAGTTGTTCAAGGTCACATACAAATTCTGCGCTATAGCAAAGAGCTGAATATTACTTTCAGAGTACACAGCACACACATTAGTAACACTTCTTTTTCATAGCTAATGGCTCCCTTAAAAAGCTTTCTGGCAATACCTTCAGCTTAGAAGGCTGAACTCAGAAAAAGTTCTAAAAAAAACTTTTAGAAAAACAATAAAAAAGGTTACTTGGCTGTGAAGGAAAACAAACAGCCCAGCAATAACCTGCACTGGAGCTCTACTGCCTGCCTACCCTACTGTCACCGTTTCTCTTGTGAAGAGATTCCACTTCCACAATTGTGAGGGTCACAAATGATAAAGCAGGTTAGTAAAAGTAATTTCTTTTACTGAAGCTGGTACTCCATTTGCTTCATTTTTCCAGTGCAGCTAATTGATAGTCCACTTCATAGAAGTAAGGTAAAAGCATGGTATGAAATAATTGTATAAAGTGACAAAAATAATTACTAGGTGTACATTCAGCATTCTGAGTAATGGCTCTTTGAAGCACTGTTTGCTGTTTGAACTTCCAACCATCTTAAAAATTACTAACTCCCAGAAAACTGAAACCTGACGGTGCTACGACTGCCCTTCAGTATGATGCCAAATATTGTGAACTTAATCTAAAAATCTCTAATTTACCTCTCTGGGGCTTGCATGAAAGGCTGTATGCCCTTAGACAATAGTACCACCAGCACCAATGAAAAATTTAGCTCCATCGAAAGGTGACAGAATCTGCATGAGCTGATACTTCTATAGAGCCAAAGTCTCTTCAGTCATTCTCCTTCTAACAAATCCAAATACTATTGAAATTCCAAGCATGCTTAAACAAGGCATTTTTAGAGACATCCTTCCCACATGAGGTTACAATTTCCTTCAGAGGATTTAAGGAACCTATATGATCATCTGGTCTGACCTCCTGCTTTACAAAGTCTGCAGAATTTCAGCAAGTGGGCAGTACTTCCGATTAAAATATAGTATATGCCTTGCTTCTGGGCTTACGCATGAAAAGAAACAAAATCAAGACACGGGGATAGAAAAGATCAACGTTATTATGATGTACAACATTTCTTTATGCTTATACACATATACAGGAGAAAAAGAAATCACGGATTGAGAGTGCTAGGGCATTAATTCTTATTTTGTAATTTATCAGCTTATATAAGAGCAGTGCTGGAGAGCAGCCTCTGGAAAAACAAGGAAGTGTTTCATGGAACTGTTATATAACATTGCAGAATAGGATATTGTAAATAATTAATCAAAATGAAAGAACTGGGAAATCTTTTGGCAGGGATTAAACATGACAAGGACAATGATTGGCCTCTATATTTCTTGGAGAAAAAAATTCCAAAGATATCAACAGTGACTGCAGAATCTCAGAAATTTTGTAGGGCTTTTACACATTTAGAAGTTTTAAAGATGAAGTGTATTGTTACTTCAAGGTCTTTTCCGACCTAAATGATTCTATGATTCTAATAAATAAAAAAGAAATTAGGAATAGTTATGTAATTGTTGCCTAGCACCCTCTTAAGAGGACAATTAATTATGGTATTACAAGCCTAATAGTTTTCACTCTTTGCTTTAGAGATACATAGAGATGTATCTGTGCCTCAGAATGAGTGTTTCGATAAAAATTATCACTTTGTCTCAAGCAGAAGTTCATTAAGATTCAGATTAAAACTGAGAACACCTCTGATGACTTATTGCAACACAATAAAATGGAACATAAAGGAGATGCTCAAATACATTTTTAAAAATTAATAAGGTTCTACCTGGCTAAATGGGGTTATTACATAAACCATTCGTCAGAAGTCAGTTGCCATCCACCATCACAAAGCAGTTTTATCTTCCTGAGCCTTCAAAAACTACTAATAATGAAACATCCCTGTAACAAAAAGTGAGAACTTCCTCACAAGACTTTTGTCAAGGTTAAATTATTTTTGAATCCCTTATTGCAAAACTTTTCCTGGCTAAGCAGACCATGTAGAGAGTTGCTTTGAAGAGACATAAACCAACCCCAGCTTTGGGCAAAGCGTATCAATCAGCCTGCTACCTAGAGACCTAAAATGTTCTCTAGCCAGGAAGTTACTGAAGCTTTAGAGGATGCAATTTTAAAGGCAGCTGAGGAACATCAATAATGCCATCCCCTCTGCAATTAAAATCTTGAAAACTCCATTATTGCAAAGGTTCTGCAGGCAAAATACACACGGGGAAGCAAGTATAGGCTTTGGGTGTTTCAATCCATTGCACAGTTACTGCTAGGGTATCTATCTGCCTGTTGTGGGGCAGGGGGGGAAATCCCTCCATTCTAAAAGTCTATGTTAAACATTTATTTTAAATAAAGGTAAAGATTTGGTTTCATGCTTCCTCACAATGACACAAGCCCTTCTAGTTATTTCAAAGATCAGTTAAAAGTCATGTCTCATTGTCAAAGGTCTTAATTTACTTTCTTTTTTTTTTCTTTCCCCACTGGCACAATCAGTCAATCCCAATTTGTTCCTTTCACTTTTACAGAATCTTCAGGAATTTTCCCCTCTATGACTCAGAAGATTTCTCTGCACCTCCTTCCCTTTCAAATGACTTGCTTGTTCCCCTGCTTCGCTCTCCATAATTACAAATCTTATTCTTCTCTTTCCTGATATTTTTCTTGGGTCTGTTGGTGAGAAGAGCGCTTTGCTGACCACTTTGCGCAATTCTCTTTCCTGTTGTATTTAATATGCTCTGGAATCCAGTACGTGAAAAAAAACTAACAAAACGACTATGAAGAATTGTGTATACAACTGGGATGTGTGAGTTATGGGGATTACTAACAAAAAAACAAGATTACAGGGGAATCACTGGTAGTTGCAGGGAAGCATTAAAGTACTTGAGATCACAAGTCTCCATTAGACCTGAATAGGGTTTGTATTTCTAACAGCCTTTGGTGGGGTTTTGTTTTGTTTTAAATACTACTACTAGTAATAAACAACCAGCACTTCATTACACTACAGTCTTACCAAAAATTCATCATTAAAGTTCAGTGCCTTAAAATGAAATAATGTTACAAGAAAATAGAAAATCAGGAAACGTACACTAAAATTAAATAGAAAGAACTGAAGCTTCTGAATATACTGAAGTTCATAATTAAAAACAACAACAAAAGATTCTCTCTGACCATATAGTAACAGTGTCTTCACTTTTATCTTCCTTCATAATATAGTTGTAGTGTTATTTGTATATAAAGGTAATTTTGTTTTGCAGTGATGTTTTGTTTTTCTTTAAACTGTTCTGAGCAGTTTGAAGAGACAAACTAATCATCAGCGGCACTTTGGATCTTTAAAAAAAATCATAAAGCAGAATTTCATAACTTTTTATATAGAGTGAATACTCTTAGAAACTGTCTTCAAGGCTATAAACATTTCAATAATTTTATCTCTTCTAAACATACAAGAGCATCTAGAAATCTGTAGTGTCTCCTAACAAACAGCTTAGGTATATCTTACAGTAAGATATCTCTAGCCCTGTCAACGTTACCATAAAAAATTCCAGTGGCTTCTATTCATTTTCAGCTTTCACATAACACACATTTTTTTTCTTTTCAAAGCCAGCTATGGGAAACATTAACCCCTACTGCACCTAGGTTTCTATCTGAAGAGTGCCAAATTTCATCGTGCACAGGAGCATATTAGCTCTGTAATTAATTTTATGTGCATGAAGGCATAAATACATACGGGTACACATTTTGTCATGTGTTTCTTTCTTTAACAAAGACTCTGATTCCATGAGCTGAAGGAAGAAAATTCTCTTTTCTGCTGACTCACTGTAACAGTAGTAGAGATCCAGACCAGTGGTTGAAGTGAAGCTGAAGAAAAATTGGCTGCTTGTCTCTATTTTGCAGAGCACTAAATAATGCATCAGCATGCACCACTCAAAGGACTCAAAGTTTCAGCTCTGAAACACAAAAGTACAAGAGCTTGTAACTTCTGCTGCGTTTGAAGCTTTCCCACTATGAGGAGACTGACAGTGAAGATATCTGGTGTTCAAATGCACTAGTAAAGTGAATAAACACCACCACCTCATACCGTTAAGCACATCATGGGGAAACCCTTTTCTGAAGAAGAAGGTAACTGGCATTATTTTAAAGTAAAAATAATCATCATCATCATCATTCCTAATTAAAGCTGAGTAACCAAGGAGGAACACACATACAAAGTTTTGGAGATGCTCTACTTTCCATGCTAAGGTTTTGGATGCCACTCACCAAACATTGTTTTATTAAGGGCTGAGTTCTTGACGGTCTCTCTCACCCTCTTTCTCAGAAGCACAGGAATTAATTCAGTCAAAATTGTTTTGCATTTCCAGCAAAGCAGAGAACCATGCAAATAGTGTGAATTGCTACTTAACCTACTAACAAATGCAGCCAATAACAGAATGGGATACTAAACTGGAGACTGGCAAATGACACTGTTTTTTCCAGTGCCAAGTCATGTTCCAAAGCAGACTGGAGCTGGTGCTTCTTTCAGCTCAAAATCTTTTTTATAGGATTTTTTTTTTTCAATTTGTCAATGCCATGCATTATTGCCAGGTGCTAATTTTGCAGATCTGTACTTAAAATTGTGTTCCTGTCAACTCAGTGTTTTCCAGTCCAAGCACAGTCACTAGACTTATTTTATACTCCATGGGCTACATACAATTCTATCTCTACAAGGTAGAGATTTATTATATTTTAGTCTATGGCAGTTGATAATCCTGCCTCTTCACTTAGCTCCAAATATACAGTGTGGACCTGCACTCTATATCATTCAAATATGATCAAACATGCCAGAGTTAAAAATGCATTTATATTTCCCAGCTCAATTATAACTGAAAAGAATAGTAATTTTTTTAATAATGTCATCTAGAAATTTCAATACTTAGTCCGGAACAAAATTTTACAAAGCGCCTTTTGTCCATTTGCCCATCCCCCTGTTTGCACTCTAGTCTGTCAGGCTGTTGTGAGGCACCTGATAAAATTATCTGCAATCTTTTGATTTCTGTAATACAGATCATCCATCAGTTCTCTTCCTGAACTGCAGAAAAAAAAGCAAACACCTTTCCATGCTCCACACCAGTGCGCGTTTTTGCCACCTCAAGCAAATGCGCGTGTGATAAAGCTTTCAGCAGAGTTGCAGTGAGCAATATTTCTAAGTGCCTTTTGATGGAGAGTCTGATCCTGGGTGGTTACAGTACAACATAATCTGAAATAGAGGTTTGGTACCATGGCGTATTTTTAATTTCCTGACATATGCAGCATAGTTTGCTATTGAGGAATTTTCCTCTCGCTAAAGTGATGAGCAGACAAGGCAACGCTAATGCTACTCCACGCTTTGCTCAGTGGGAGGTAATGCAAAAGCAGTGCAGCAGCAAATATTATATTAACAGTGGGACGCTCCTTTTCCCCTCCCTCCCCCATCTCTGTTTCAGAGTTGGAAAGTGATAACATACAGGACAGACTACATACAAAAGGAACGAAAAGAATTCATTCGGTAAGTGACCACCAAGAAAACAGAATTTACTAAAAATGCACTGGTCTGATGGTAAATAACTGACATCCGTATTCAGTTCGGTGCTGAACAGCTACAGGCAGTGACAGAACCTCTTAGCTGAACACAGGACCAAATTAATCTCTCAGATATACTGAGGCCACTCAGAGTCCTCTCAATGTAGAGCTCGTGTTTCTCTAGCTCTTTAGTGACGATATCAACGCATCCGTTCATTGATGCTGCACTTACTATGATGTGCTGATTAAGTACGAGTATATTTAGCATCAGAGACAACCAAAAGTTGACATGATAAACACAGTAAATTAATATCCCCAATTAGAATAGCTGCAAGTTTAAAGCTTCTGTTTCTCTGAATATACTTGATAAAATACCGTTACCAAAACCATATGAATTAAGTCCTGCAAAAACAGATTATGAATTTAACTACTCAGGATATCTTCAAAGATTTTAATTTGTGATATTTCTTCATTTTCAAACAAAAATATTTCTCCTCACATACCTATGTGTCTATATCTAACAGATTGTCTGTGCTCTAAGGACTGTATGCTAGAAACAACACAAATGAAAAGTAAATACCGTGAAGCATATAGAGCTCTAGACTTCACAGCAAAATCATCCTTATTTTTATAAATGTTGGTGGACTCCAGCCCCCTAACAGGTAAGCCCAAACTCAAACTTACCTAGACAGCATTAGGAGGATATTACAGTTTGTGTAGCATTAGCTGTGTGAAAAAACAACCCCTTTACCCATTTTATGAACTGATTCTCTTTTAGTTGAAAAAGAATGCTGGCATGATGCATTTAACATATACGCTTCCCCAGAAAAGGAGACAGTGCAGAACCACAAAGTTTGAATGCAAACATATTCAAATTGCATTTTCTGGGTACCTGGTTTATAGGAACTAATATATAAGAGGAGGTTTACTGATTACTGAGAAAGTAACATGCAATTGGTGTATGTCCAGTTTGCAAAGAAAAATGGGAAAACCAGACCTGCAGAAAACAGTCTCTGAACCCAACTGACCCAGCACATTTAATACAATTTATATCCTATATTGTTTGCATGTACTCTCTTTCCCTAACTTCTATTAAAATGTCTGCTGATTGAGCCTACCTGTAGCTGGAGCAGCTCTTACCTTCCCTAGGTTTTGGACTTTATTTAAAGATAATTTTCACTTGCACAACATTTTTTTTAAAAAAGAAAAAAAAAAAAAGCTATCAGAACACTTGCATATTCCCATTACATTTATAGTAAATAGGAATTATAAAAATCCAGGAAGCAGTAGAATATCATGATGTAATTCTAGCCAGAAGAGAAAATAGGTTCTTACTGCTGTTTAACCTAATAAACAGTATGCTTCCGCCCTCCTGAATCAATTAATAAAACAAATAAAATTCTTTTAAGATTCCTCCAGTTTCAGGTCCAATTTTAAAAATATTCTTAGCTCCCAAATGTGCCTGTGTGTGTACTGTGTGTACATTGACAAGAAACTATTTTATTACCTATACACTTAAGAGATCTACAGTAATGTTTCTGAAACTGAATTTTGTGATATGGCAAGAGGTAGATTTGGAGGATTAAAAAATCTTATCATTTCAATATCCTCCAAAACTGTGCTTCTGTTTTAACTCCTATAATTTTATGGCTGATAAAAATGCAAAAGTTATGGTTTTATTAGTCTAAAAATAGTAGAACTTCAGTGCGCATTTTTCTTTTATCAGTAAATAGAGCAATTAAAAATACAATGGTGACTCAGTGACATGTCATCTACTGATGCGTACATATATTAATGGAATGCTTCTGATTCATAAACCCTCCCATCTTCATTTTTCCTAACTCTTCTAATTAATGTAAAAATCAGTATTTTTATTAGTGTAGATCCAATACAAACACATTTAGAATATTTAGAAAATGAAATCAGAGTATCTAATTAAAACACGGAACCATTATATACAGCTCTGAAACAATATGAATGTCTGTTGCATTCT